>VZZY01013094.1:101164-154675 GCA_013400335.1 Eurystomus gularis | reverse complement strand
CCAAGCAACAGTCTCTCAGTTACCATCAGCGCTTGCAGGGAACGCAGAAAGGGTTTGGCATATTAGACGCTAAAGAGTAAAGTTACCTGTATATTATGCCCTTGGAATGGAGGAACTGGAGCCCACATATGATTTCAGCAGCATAAAACCTGAGAGACAGAAGGCACAAGTGAAAACGGATGCTTCCCAACAGATGCTCTCAGATAGATTTCAATGCCTTGACCCTTAATTCTGAAAATTCAAATGCTTTTGAAAAGGTCATGAAATTAAACACTGATTTAAATGAGGCTGTCGGTTTTTTTATTATTAAATAAAAATTAATTCCTACGGTGGTTTCAATATTGACTTTCAAAATACTTTTTGCTTGCAGGAGGATTAAAAGCACCTTTCATTTATTCTAATTCTTCTATTTACTTTAATCAAATCTAAATAAATTTTTAATTCTTCATTGGTAAATTAATTTTTTGTTTAAAATTACCTTTTGCACTTTTGATGGGTTTGATCTCTTTTTTCCCTCCCTTGAACCTTTAAAGGGGAAAAGGGAAAATCCCATTACTTCTAACAAACACATTTCACTTCTGATCACTGGACTGGGAACCTAAGCTTAAGCAGGTCCTGCAGTTTGGCTACAGGCCACCTAGTGTTGTAAAGAACAAGATATTTGGCTCCACAGATGGCTGAAAATGCTTCTGTGGGATTTCCTAGATGATGGTAAACCTAGGGTGGAGGTTGGGTCCGTGATGTCATTACCAGGGCCTTCAATTACAGGCTGAGCAAGAACTCAATGAGTGCAGCAAAGAGCAACCCCAGGGCTTCTGTAATTCACATCAGACATCTGTAGGTTGCTTTAAAATGGCCCTTGTCCATGGACCATGTAAATAAGGTCTTAGGCATGCTTGGGGCGGTTTATAGACAGTGGAGGCACTTCTAGAGGTACGGTGTCAGCTGGACTGAACGGCCCCTCTGGAGCCCCTCTCTGTTTGAGGGACTGCAGGCCTGGGAAGGAGACTAATCCAGCAAACAGGGCAGCCTAAGGTACAGCGTGTGTCCAGCTCAGCTCTCAGCTCTGAGCAAATGCTTGTGGGACTGTGCTGAGGTTAGCGTAAAATATGGAAGCTAGGTCACAGGCTAGAAGGAGGTCCCTGGTTTGCAGGCTAAAGGAGAAGGAATGGTGACAAGGGTGTTGCTGAGTCTGTAACACCTCCAGGTAGAAATAGCTTCCCTGGTTGACCAAGAATGCAAAGTAAGATCCCATCTGACTGAAATCAGCTGTGCAGATGGGCTCTAAAAAGCCTTCTGTGGGAGGGGAGAGAGGATGGGGAGGAAATGACTTGCTCCAAGTGCATCACTGAGTTGGGATGGTGGCCTGCATGGCTGTTTTCTTCAGATCAGAGAGAGCTGGGATAGAGAGTGATTCTGCTTCCAGCACAAGTATTATCCCCTCTTTGTAGTTGGGTAAGGTGCAGAGAGGTCAAATGATTTGCCCAAGGTTTCCTCTACAGGACAGGAGCAGAGCTGGGAATAAAATCAAGATCCCTGGTGTCTGCAGCTGCTGCCTTTGCTTCTACCATGTGTGTGACCTGCAAGCCAAAAGGTAATAATAACATCTTACGTTGCTCTGGGAAGGTCAAACTTATGACAACTCTGGATATGGAACATGAGGTCTCCTCCGTTGAGGTATTCCATCACAAAAAAGAGGTTTTCCTAGAGAATGAGACAAGATGACATTAAGGAGTGGGGAAGGGGAAGATAAAGGTAAAAAAAGGAAGGATAAGGTAAAAAAGGAAGATAAAGGTAAAAAACCCCCAAACATCCAGAAAACACTTGAAAAGAGGAAGGGAAAGATTACAGTGAGGGCTTTGGAAAGAAAGCTGTTTCTTTTTTAAGATTCCACATTTTTCATCTTTGTTCCCTAAGCCCTTACCCACCCTCTCTGCTCTGATTTGTATGAACAGCGGTAGCAAACATTGCAAATTTACTTAATAACCAGCTGGCACCATGGGTTTTTTTACCAGCAGACCTCAAGGCTCACTAAAAGGGGATGTGTAACTCTACAGCACCTGTATAACAGAAGGACAGAGGGACAAGCTTCCTGAGGGACTAGTGGAACTGGCAGAAGTAAACCCCAGGTCTCCTCTGGTTCCCAGCCCAGGGCATTATTCATCCAGTGGAGTGATCTCGAGCTGGTGTTACCTGCATTCCTGTACATCTTTTGTGAAGGCACATGGGTCTGACCTTTTCAAATTATCAGAGACACTGGCCAGATGTTGCAACCAGATGTTTTAAGCACACGCTTGATTCTAAGCCTGGGAGCTGCTCTATTAAATAAGGTAGAATGTAATTTGCTAGTTGGAAGATTAATGAATTAATCATATTTCTGGATGCCTGTTGAGTGCTTGCATGTTGGAGAAGACTGGAAAAAGATCCAGTCCTTGTCACCAGTTGCACACAACCATCAGCTGCTCTATCAGGGCTGTGGAAAACTCTCCTCCTGGTTCGTAGGAATGAGGAGGGGAATTGAATTGAGGAGAGGCATTGAATAAAGAGCAGAACAAATCATCAAGATTTGCTTTCCAATCCTCAGTGTACACCACATTGATCCCCTTGCTGTTCCATGAGCCATATACTTCACCACCAGGCCCTGCCAGAAGCTGGAGGCTGATCCGAACCAATCCATTCCACATTGAATTGCACCTACAAAGCAGGAGGAGTGCCTTTTTCTGGAAGAAGACTATCCATGCAATAAGCTGTGCTCCCAGTTTAAACTTCTGTTTCAGGAATCTCAGCTTTTGTGCATAAATGCAGGGATAAAATAGGATGGATGCAGGTTTTGGCTTTTTTCTCCTCAAAAACCTCTCTGTTCTCTATACATCTGAAGTTAGTAATCTCCAGGCTATTTTAAAGTTTATTAATGTCTTCCCTTTGTTGCCTATTGACCCTCACAACTTATTTTTTTTTAATAGAGTTCTTTTAACTTATATTTTTAACCGTTAAAGGAAGATTTTTTCATCCATAAGTTCTAATGTAAGCGTCTCTGGCAGCAAGCCAAAATCTGGCTATTTTATGAAACAGCAGTGTTCCTTTCAAATAACAGCTGTCTGCTCTAATTTCTGCAATTCCTTTAGCCAGATCCTTTTAATTACAGTACTCTTATTTAAATGGATGTCTGGCTGGAAACCCCACCTGTCATCCAACAAGCACAGGGCCGGGTCTGTCCTCCCAGGGAAAGAATACTAATTTTGCCAATAAACCAAGTGGGTGCAGGTTTTCAGCTTGAGGGTCTTGCATCTGTAGAGGTCTGTGCCCATAAGTCAGTTTAAGTGAGCAAGAAGGCCAAATGGAGATGGGCAATTTAGTAGAGAAATGCATAAATCTTGGAAGCAATGTGAGCACAGGAGCCCATTCAGGAAAACACTTGAACTTTGTGAAGGTACACAGGGAAGTGATGAGGTTCAGCCAACAACAGACCAGCAGCCACATGTATCACACTGGGATAGAAGAAACCTCATGGGTCTTCAAACAGGCCAGATTCAGCTTCAGTGGACTGGGAAGGAGAAAAATCTTTGGGTTTCCCTGGAAAGTCCACTGATTTTGGCTACACTTTATCACAGATCTTTAAACATGTCTTGAAGTCCGTGTTTGTTTAGTGGAACAAGCAATCGTGCTCTGCTTGCTCATGGATTTGAGCAACCATCTGATGCACCTATTTTCTGACTTGAAACTGAGGACTTTGGCAGCATCATTCTGCCATCTGAGGAAAGTAAAGGTGGACAACATCTCAGATTAATTGACATCCAAAAATAATTATATATGAATTCTGTGGCTCACCTGTCTAAAGCTATGAAGCTGAAGACTACAAACCTGACTTACACATGGTTAATACTGAAGCTCATGGTCTACCAGGTGCTATAGAGTGGTACATAAAGGGTTTTGAAAAGAAGGATGGCATCATTCTCACTTTTCTGCTCTGAGACTTGGAAGTTCCCCTTGCTTCTTACAAAGGTCAGTTGTCTGGGATGGCCCATGGAGAAAAATTGCTTGAGATCAGCTCTAAGTATGTCAGTATGAGTAGGAAGATATAATCAAGCAGTGCAAGCTGCAGCAAATTATTTGAGACAGCTTCCTAAGCCTGAGGTCTACAGAGTTGTAAAACACGTTAAAAATGGGAAGTGGCAAAACTCATGCTTGAAATCACAGAAAATTTAAGAGTGTGCTAGAGGTTAAAGGGTTAGAACGGCACAGGGGGTGTGTTTGCAGACAGGCTCTGACCTACACTTCCTCTTGTTCTGGAAAAGTTATCTGATGTCTCCTGTCTGCTACTGCCAGCCTTTGAAGTCTGTCAGCACCTGCAGCAGGCAAGAGTGGGTTAAGTGGGTATTTCTCAAAATGTGGCAGCTGGGATGGCATGACTTTATCATGCCACTGTCTCTTGCAATGGCCGTAGCTCAGGGATGTTAAGCAAACAGACAGGAACTCTGACAGGAACCTACACAGCTCTGAAAGAGGCTTGGGAAGAGCCCCTCACCTTCACCCTACCTGTCTACCTTGCAGACAGATGACAGACAACTTGCTGACTTCCCGTGATAACATCCTCAGGTAGCAAATGCTCAAGCCAAACTTCTGGTCATGGTTCCAGACTCACATGACATAATAGAACAATTCTGCTCCTATGACAGATTTTTGGCCCATCTTTTACAACCACAGAGCTCAAGGAGGACTCTAAAGGCATTTCCTGCATGCAGCAGTAGACACTGCCCCAGGAGAGTCGGCACTAGTTGTCTTGAGGAAGTCCATACTCCCTGCTTTTAGACCATTTTCTGGGGTCTTCTACATTGCAGCAGAAGGAACATGACAAAGCCCTCTGTGGGAGGATGAAGTGCTGCTTCTACAGCAGACAGAACTGTACAACATGTACACAAAACAACACAGTTCCCTAGTCGAGACAACTCTGCCAGGTGCTGAAAGACTTGGCTACAGCAAGAATTCAATTTCTTGCCCCATCAATCCCTCGGTGCCTGTGCTGAGCTGAGCTCCTCTCTGCAGAGCTACCTGCTCCTTCTGCCTCTGCAGGACATGGCAGGGATGGCGTTGAACCAACCTGGTTCTGTTCTACGTGCAACTGCTCTGAGAATGAATAGTCACTATCAGAGCTGCTTTATAAACTTTATAAACAATGAGTATAAAAAAAGGCAGTATTTAAATTGATCTTTTGAAGGTACATCCTGTAACAGGCTCTTAAAATCCTCAAACCAGCTGGAAGCCCTCCAGGGCACTTTTCCACAGAGATTTTCAGCTTTTGTTCTCTTTGCATTTGAAAGCACTAGCATATATACAAACACACAATTTAACACCATTTACTGAAGAGCAAAAACTCTTCCCAGTGCTTCCAGGAGGATGAATATTGGAATAATTAATTTTGCAGGACAGTGTGGCTTTACCCTTACTTAAAGCAGTTACCCTAACAAATGTCTCCACATGGAGAAGGCTCCTCAGTGTAGATAAGAGGCCTATCCCCACTGCACACCCATCGCATTAGACTGGCCCTGGCCAAGAGAAATGTTTGACATCATGTGATTCCTGCAGCTGATTCTTGCCTCACATTTTCATGCAGCTTAGCCCAGCCTAGGTGCTCATCCGTGCTTCAGATCTATTTTATTTCATGGGATAGATGAGAGCCAAAGGCCTCTCTGTCTTCTCCACCACAACACTCAGTGAGTATTGCCATCTCATCTCAGCATCCCATCCAGTGGGAAAGAAGCAATTCATAGATTCATAGAATGCCAGGTTGAAAGGGGCCTCAGGGATCACCTAGTCCAAACTTAAGTGTAGTTTAAGTGAGATGGACCAGCACCCTGTCAAGATGAGTCTTTAAACTGCCTAATGTGGGGGAATCTACCCCTTCCCTTGGGAGAATGCACACACTCCTCTCTGTGTCTGCTCCCATGAGGAACAGCTAACACAAGGTCATTCCCTGCTAATAGGTCACCATAGGAGTTATTAACTGGCAAAGCCAATTTGTTACAGATTAAAGCCACCCTAGTTTTAATCTTATTCTCTGTTTTAAAGACTTTTTTTTCCACTTGTGTAGTATCAGTCTGTCTTCTGGAGATGGCAGCATTTCTTGCAGCTCTCCAATAATTCAGTCCAGTCCCCGATCTCATAATTTATGTTTTGTTCTAATCTTTGCACTGTCAGCATTTTGGACTGCACATTACACTGCTTATTTGGGATGCTTAGTTTTGTGTGCCCATCTATGTGGCACAAAGCATATGAATGTATTTAAACACATATATAAAAATACATCTGTAGACATAAAGGTGCAGACATGACTGGCAATAGCTCCTTTCACTTGAGTTCTGAGACATCCTGACCCTTCCTCACATCCCAGAGCAAGCAGAGTACATCACTCACAGTGGCAAACTGAGCTACTGTCAGCCCTGTCTTGCCAGAGAAAGTGACTTTCCCCATTTGGGTGGGATCCTGGGAAGAGACTCATTTTCTCAGAGCTAGAAAAAAATCTGTGAAGATTTGGGGATCAAAACCAAAAAAAATCACCTGATCAAAAACTAAACCAAAAAGTAGTCAAATTTAGGAAACATAAATTTTTTATCAGCTGAAAAATAGGGGGAAAATGTAACATTTTTAATTTTAAGAAGTCAACTTCTTTCCAGGACAAAATGTAGCTACACTGCAGACTTTTAGAAATCGCAAGCAAAGCTGAATGCATTTTGGGCTGATTCTCCTCAGAGCTGAACAACAGGAGGGCAATGAGAATATGTGCATTGAATATATCATAAAATCATAGAATTGTTCTGGTTGGAAGAGACCTTCAAGATCGATCATCTATCACTTTAAAAATCCCCATGCTTGTGAGCTGGCTCCTTCTTTTTCTTGCCGATACACTCCACCTGTTCACACCACATGGGCTGACACCAACTAGAAGTGTCTTGTAAAAACTTCCTATTTTTGATG
Organism: Eurystomus gularis; assembly: GCA_013400335.1. Taxonomy (NCBI): domain Eukaryota; kingdom Metazoa; phylum Chordata; class Aves; order Coraciiformes; family Coraciidae; genus Eurystomus; species Eurystomus gularis. The sequence continues at coordinate 147,703 of VZZY01013094.1, read as the reverse complement.
TTACAATAACAGCTGCTCACACCTTCTCTGGCAGAATCTTGCTGAAATCCCAAAGCTCTGCTGAGATGCTGCTATTTCTACTGAACCAGGTTGAAATTTTGGCGAGGACTGAACAAGACCTTGTCTGTTTTTCTGCCTGCTGGTTGCAATAGGCAAAATCCTCAAAGCCTATCTAAACTTCCTAATTCTTCCCCAGCTGGTTCAAATTTGGCCAACTAGCCTTGGATCAGAGGTTTCAAAGCTGTTATATCCTCCCAGAAATGCTAGGAGGACAATGACTTAGAAACCTTGTAGCTTCAAGATCATGTCTCCCAAATGGCTGAACACCAATGCATGGGATGGTTTGTTTGTACAAGGGAAAAGGATGGTTTGTACAAAGGAAGAATCACTGCACTGCCCTGTACTCTTTTCTCTAGCCTTGCTTCCTGGTCAATGCCAAAACTAGGATAGTGGCTAGAAAGACATCTGGTCTGACCTAATTTTGTGACCTGCACACCATATTTTGTCTAGCGGAAAAAGTGGAAAAAGACCTGGAGGTGCTGGCTGACAGTCAGCTAAAGATGAGACAGCGTGTGCCCAGGTGGCCAAGAAGACCACCAGCATCCTGGCCTGTATCAGGAATAGTGTGTCCAACAGGACTAGTGCAGGGATTGTCCCCCTGGACTCAGCACTGAGGAGGCTACATCTTGAATACTGGGTTCAGTTTTAGGCTCCTCACTACAAGGACATTGAGGTGCTGGAGCGAGTCCAAAGAAGGGCAACAAAGCTGGTGAAGGGTCTAGAGAACAAATCCTATGAGAGCAACTGTGGGAACTGGGGTTGCTTAGCCTGGAGAAAAGGAGGCTCAGAGGAGGCCTTCTCACTCTCAGCAACTCCTTGAAAGAAGGCTGTAGCAAGGTGGGAGCTGGTCTCTTCTCTCAAGGAAGAAGCGACAGGACAAGAGAAAACGGCCTCAAGTTGTGCCAGGGGAGGTTTAGGTTGGACATGAAGGAAGAATGTCTTCATGGAAACGGTTGTCAAGCACTGGAACAGGCTGCCCAGGGCAGTGGTTGAATCATCATCCCTGGAGGGATTTAAAAGATGTGTAGATGCGGTGCTGAGGGACATAGTTTAGCAGTGGACTTGGTAGAGTTAGGTTAATGGTTGGACTTGACGATCTTAAAGGTCTTTTCCAACCTGAACGATTTTATTGTTCTATGGATACCTTATTTTGCTTCAGTGATTCAGCAATGTTGGAAGTCAAGGCTTGCAACATCACCATCCTGCAGAATGTCTTCTCCTGAAATGTATCAGCATCCTGCCACCATGCTGTGGTCAGAGAAGATCCTGCATTGCCTAGGGAGGGCATGGAAGCCTGATCTAGGGCTGCTCAGAGGGTTTGTGGCATATCCAGGCAGTGGAGCTGAACAGGTCATCAAATGGGTGAGAAATGCACAGGTGCCAACCTACACTCTGTGATTCAGGTCAAATAATTCAGCCTTCTCCCTCTACTGGTGAGACAAGTATAGAAGAAAATTGAAATTGCCCTTGGAAAATTTCCTCCAAGGAGATATTTTAATGAGACATCTTCTGAAAATAACTCATGGAAATCATTTAGAGCCTAAGAATTTTTAAATTATGATCAAAGTCTTTAGTTAAGATCCTTTCCTCCTTCCTGCCAGTGTAAGAGATTTTGAAGTCAATATTAAGCACATTAAAACAACAGAGCCTGTGAAAATGGCTCAACACCAGGATTTGAAAAGATGTAAGAGATTAGGTAAAGCAGAAAAGAAATGTTTCTGTCACATTTGCCTTTAAACTGCAGTAGAGATTACTTCTCTTTTGGGTTGAAACCGTCTTCTGTGTTGCTGTTTTGTGCTACAAGCCAAAATGCCTCAAGATGCAATTTGCATTTAGGTAAAGGGTATAAATAAAAACTTGGTCAATGAAGTGAAGAAACAGTTAGAAACAAAAGTGACTTTCAGAAAAGGAAAGCTTATTTTTATCACAGAAGATCAGTGACAGGCAAAAAGAAGAATAAAACATAAGCACAGGGATCCTAGTCACTGTTTTGGCGCTACTGATTTGGGGATTTCACAGAATCGTAAACATGTTTTTCCTCCTCTTTAACATAACAGCGTCTCTTTAAATCTAATACAACAGAACAGCTCTCTGAGCGTGTTGTTAAAATTCACACCGTATAATTATGTCAGCTGAATATCAGGATGCAAAGATTGCTGCAGTAAAATAAAGCAGTCAAGTTCAAAAACGGATCAGGAGAAAAAAAAAAACAAACAACCCATGCCTTTGAATTCACTTTTATGTAGCAAAACATGACAAGTATTCTGAGTTCCGAAAGCACTGATCATTCAGCCTCTGCAGGAATAAAAAGGAGTATTAGGTGCCTGGTGCCTACAAAAACCTGTCTGAAGGGCTGTCAAGCGTTATGTATTTCAGTGTTCACTGATTACCTGGGTTGAGGCCAGGAAGAAACTCATCCCAGAGCTCAGAGAACTGTCAACAGATTGTATGACTTTTATTCCCTCTGGAGACATGGGGACTACTGAGGTTCTTGTTTCAGTGTAGGAATATTCCTGGTTTGACTGTCCTTTGCAGAGGCACTCAGCACCTGAAGCAGCTCAGGAACCTTGAGAGTCAAAGTATTAGAGATTCAGGGTGGCATTGACACATGCACTTCTGTTTGAAACTACTTGTCTATCCAGTAAAACCTTTGGAAAAAAAAATAAATCAATATTTCAAGTGAAAATTCAAGTTTTCAATATTAAAGTCCAGAGAGGGACTACACAGCAATGTCCCGGCTTCTAAAATGATTGCTCCAAAAGATATTCCGACTGAACCATGCTGTTCTTTGAGCCACGGAAGACTGTCTATGGCTTGTCACTGCTCTGAATGACTTTCATGCATTGAGTGATCACCACTTGGCTTGTAAAGGTCAGAGGAGAAAAATATAAGCTAGAAATCAATCACAGCCCAGAGCAGCTTTGGCCTGGGCAGCCACATTCCAGCTTCTCTGTCTGTGAACTTGAGGGCAAAATGGAGCTATCAAATAACTTTAAAGTGGCAATGTTGACTTGGGATGAGATGGATGGAGAGGCTTTCTATATGTCAAGAGGTCAATACTGTGACACTGCCCATGAGATAGTGTAGGAAAAGATTGCTTGGCTTTTGAGTCTGGCACCCATGAATTTTTTTAGGCACTCATTTCTTTTCCATTCTGCAGGGTTTCCTTGCCTCAGCCACAGCTGGAAGTAAGTCTCGCCCTTAAATTGTGAGTAAATCCCATCCGGCTCCTGGCATGACTCCATTTGGTCTCTTATCCTTTTGCTGTGGTCTCATAAGGGAAGTGGACACTTGCACGCATGCACTGCCTGAAACCAGAGCTGCAGACTACCACTGCTGTACCCATCCCAAACCTGACCTCCAACTTCTAGATCAGGGTTGGACCAGGATGGACCGCAGACAAGATTGTTCTGCAGCTGCATGCAAGTCAGCTGCTGGCATCGGGCAACATCCCCTTGGGCACCTGGAGTTACCAGGCAGCACAAGCAGCTCTCCCTGGACTATAAGCTCCCTCGTAGAGCTACAATGGTTGTGAATATTTTGTCTTTTTATTTAAGTCTTGATTTTCTTTGCTTTTGGAGTTGGGTCATTTTCATTTTCCTCTGAAAGCTAGCCCAAATAAAAGGGAATTCATTCCTTTCCTCTCCAGGGAAGGATCCATTCCCAGGACATGCTGTCCTCACTGACAGTCCCGAAGGGGTTAAACATGAATGCCTGGGCTCAGTGTCACATCGCCTACAGCAGTACCCAGACATTCCCTGTTATAAATTTAATCTGTCTTTAAACAGGTGCCTCATCCCTCGGGCGACTGGGATATACCGCAAGGGTTACATTTGTTTCTCCCGACCCTGCAGAAGCAGCAAGCCTCTTGCTGAGCAGGTCCTGACCTCACACCAAGCAGTGTTTTGTGTCGCTAAATCCTGGGACTGAGACCATCCAAACAAAACCCTGAACAAGGAGCCTTGAGAAAATGTTCTTGCTCTGGATTTGAGCTCAGGGATAACAAGCATCTCTCAGGAGTGGTTTGAGTAGGTCGGACAGACAAGACAATCTCTCAAATTCCCTTCCATCATTCTTTTTTCTATGCCGTGTGTGTGCTTTTCGTTAAGATGATTGGTTGCGGCTGTAGAAAAGGCTCTGGAAAGTTACCGGTTGGTGGTTTGTTGCCATGCAGCAACATGAAGATGTACACATTACTTAAATGCCAGTTCAGTTTTGGTTTGGAGTCCTAAGTGGGATTACAGGTGAAGATGATTTGTGCTGCCCCTCCAAACTGCAGCCTCCACCACCAGTGGTCCTGCACAAATTAGGAAGAGTCTGATGCAATTTAACAGTAACCAGGGACAAAGAAGATTCCCAAAGTGAATGATAACATGTTTATTCTCCATAACCATAGTTTCTTGAGTTAGCTCTGTTCTAGGCTAGTCACCGCAGCATAGTGCTTCATGGTCCAAGAGGTTTAGATAACACCAGTGTGGGTACATCTGCAGCCTGGCTGTGGATGTGGCCTTTGCACATTCTTGGCCCAGGGTACCAGGACACAGATTTTAATAGTGGGTCTCTCCAAAGCTACCTCAATCAGCCTTTATCCTCAAATGCACCTCCCAGGTTCATGTGGTGAAAGGAGATGAAATTTCTGGAGCCACTTCCAAGTGATTAGCCTGAAGATCCCTTCCTCTAGCATCACCTCACGTCCAAGCTATTCCCTAACATCTAGCAGACTTAAGTACTTCACAAAGTATCTGTATCTCAAAAAGCTTCCTCAGCCTGTGGAGGAAGGTGACAGATCCTTGTCTTACCTTGGTCTGGAATGTACAGAAGACATGAGTCAGAAATGGGTGCTCCCAAGCTAAGGAGAGGACTCTCTTCTCCACCATTGTACATTCAACATCATCATCCATCAGCACCACATCTTTCTTCAGGGCTTTCACGGCAAAATACTGGTCTGTGCTCTTCAGCTCAGCGAGAAACACCTAGGGTGGGAACAGCTGCTCAGAAGGAGCAATAGTCTTCTCCCAGAGCTGGCCACACAGCCATGTCAGGATAGGAGCTGAGCCCTGGGGAATTCACTAGGGTAGACCTTTACAAAGCTGATGTTTAAAGCCCAGTTCCATCATTAAGAGTTTGTAGACCTTGAGTTTGTTCCCCACACCCAGAACAGATTTATGAAGCTGAATTTCATGTAAGGATGAGGTCTTGGCAATTGCAAGCGGAGGGGCTACATGCCCATAGGGACAGGACATGTCAGAGAGCCAGACACTTCTGATAACAGAAACCATCTGTATGCAAATGCTCATGAGATACATTTCCTGTTTTCTGACTTCAAATAACAAAACATAGAATATTGCTTTGTCAACATGTGAAATGCAAATACCCCACACCAGATCCTCAGCAGGTGTAAACTGATGTCCACCAGTAGCTGGACTGATCTATATCACATGTGACTTTCTCCCCTTCCTCCCAGTTAGCAGGAGGCCTGAGCAAAGAGGCCAGGTCCTCCATCCTTCTGCAGGACTTCTTCTCTGCGAATAGCAAAACACATCCCAGAGGAGTTAGGACCTCTGTCTGTTTTTATGGGCAGGGAAAATCATAGAATCATTAAGGTTGGAAAAGACCTCTAAGATCATCAAGTCCAACTGTCAACCCAACAGTACCATGACCACTAGACCATGTCCTGAAGTGCCACGTCTACACATTTTTTGAACACCTCCAGGGATGGTGACTCCACCACTGCCCTGGGCAGCCTGTTCCAATGCCTAGCCACTCTTTCAGTAAAGACATTTTTCCAAATATCCAATCTAAACTTCCCCTGGTACAACTTGAGGCCACTTCCTCTCGTTCTAAATGACACATGGAGCAGCACAGAAAGGTTTTCTAGAGATCACAAAGCAAAGTCTCTGCTGGGAGGTAGTGCTAACAGCCTGTCAACACTGTTTCCCACAGACTGAATGAATACGTAAGATTCATCAAAGAGGTCTTTGAAGTTCTCTACCAGACACTATTTACTGAGTAAGCCCCGACATGTTTTAGCCCTGACAAAAGTTTTATTTACCCTTTTGGCTGCTGCTGCATTTCACTTTGTAGCACTAGACAGAGAGTAGAGCCGAGAGCCTCCCTCTGTCTCTGCAGTGAATGACCAGAAATGCTAACAGTGCTGATGCTGCAGGCACCCTTTTTACCGCTGTTTTGTGCAGGGCACTGCTTTCCTGGGGAAACCGGAGAGCACAGTACATTTGTGACTTGTGCCGTGACCTCCAAGGTGCAGGCAGGCAATGCTAGACCTCATGCAGAGTGGGCTTCCTCACGGGTCTGGCCCTCAACCTCCCTGGTCCATGCAGAGCTGGAGAGACCCCTCAGCACTGAGATCTGCACACCCTGTCCTCTCTATGGGGAAGTGAATCTCGCTCCAAGCAAATAAGGGCACCAGGAGCGACACCTACACAGGAAACTTGTGGGTGAGGTTTGTTGCAGAAGGGCACGAAATAGCCCATCTTCTCCACACCCACATGGTGCGCTGCAGAGAGATGCAGTTGTTTGCAGACTTGGAGAGTCCATGTTAACACAGGGGGCTGAAGCAAGATACAGAATCTGCTTCAATGGAAGTATTCAGGACTGGATTAGACAAACTCCTGAGCAACCTCATCTGGTTAGACCTGTTTTGAGCATCAGTTTGGAATAGATGACCTCCAGAGGTTCATTCCTTCCAACGTAAATGTTTCTATGACACCTATGCTCTTGAGCCCAGGTTAGTCTAGGCTGTGGATTTTGAGGTATTCTGGCTTAGCTCTAACTCACATGTCTAAGCCCTGCTTCCCATGCAAACTTTAGACATGCCAAGTATTTTCAAGTATGGAAAACCAACACAGCAAATATTCCACGAGTTTAAGAACTGGCTTCAGCAATTGTTCCAGCTCACTTAGCAGGCAAAAAGCAGCCCTTCTTTAAGGCACAGTTTCCACCTTGCAAAGATGTGAGATCTGAGGAATGCGATATATAACAATGCTAATTCTCCTTATTGGCTGTGAAAATACAATGGTGAGTTCCTCTGAAATTGTTCCATGCAGCTCTGTCCTGGCACTGAATAACACGAGTCCCCTTCCAGGGGACATCTGCAAGAAGGAGGGACAATCCACAATTCATCAAGATTAATGAATCCACTGAAAACAGGTGGTTCTTGTTGCAATAGCACAAATTCTTGGCTGTTGTGAAATTTGCTTTGTGCTCCAGCACAGATTGGAGCTGGGAAAGAGCAGTTAGTGTTCCCAGCTGGGAACTTGCTGCTCTGGAGAGGGGAGGTGATCCACACTCAACTTTTCAGCTAGTGCTTCCGTCTCCCTCCAATCTTGCTCAGCTAAGTTGGCAGGAGTAAAAACATGAAGGGGGACAGCACAGAGATCTTTCCCACCAGCTCCCTCTGGATGCCCAGACCCCATCAACCTGCACAGAAGGGGAAGTTGCAGCTTTAATTGGCTGCTCTTCTCTCCTGTCATGGGCACACATGAGACAGCAAACTAATGGGGTGGAGGTAAGAACAAGGAAGTCTTTGTCTTAGTTGAGGAGAAGACCAAGTTCAAGACTCAGCCATGCCAGAGCAAGGGTTCTTTGAGGGGTTGGAGATGCTTTCTCCTAAGTGTCCTTCAGACCACATGCTATTTAGCGCCATAATAAGCAATATGCAGACCTATGGAGTGGTGTCTAGTCCCCTGATGCTTACCTTGCCAAAACTGCCTTTCCCCAGCATCTTGTGCAGGACAAAATCTTCGATGGTTAGTTTTAGCTGCACTTGGTGCTCTTCCTGCTCCTGGGGCTGTTCTCCCAAGTCTGACTCTATTAGAGACTCCCCCTTCACTGTGCCCTCCACTGGAGTCTCCCAGGAGATGCCCTGTGGCTCTGCAACACACACCAAAGCATTCAAATAAACCCCTGGAAATATGTAGAAAATCCCCAGAACACTTACAGGTATTGTGTTTGGAGTTTTAAAAGGGTATTTAAAATAATTGGAAATGTGGTAGCCACATCTACTAATCAGACTGGCTCTGCTCCCACATCACTGTGTCTCCAGATGAGATTTTACTCCCGTGTAACTCCAACCTCTTCAGTGGCATTACTCCTATTTTAAAAACTCCATCATCTGTCTTTCTGTCTTATGGCAGAAAAACATGACCAAACTCTTCATTTCTGGCCACCTGTGTTCTTCATTCCTCCTTATTGGTTGCTCTTAAGATGTGGTACCATGTTTTCAAGGCCTTTTCAAGACCCTTTGCAAAGCTAACATGTGAGAAGATGGGACAGCATTTTCCTATTGGGTTCCTACTCCGTATGTGAAGCTCTGATCAAATACTCCAACTGTCATGGGGTGGAACTACTCAGTTTCGTCAATACACCATTCCCTTGGTTGTACATGAACTTCTATGAGATTCTGTCTCTTACTGGATTTATCCTACGTACTCAAGGACACATTTGCTGCACTGGCCTAAGTTGCTGAGCAGGAGGAACACTACTCAACAGACAAATAGACCCACAGGTAAATCAGATTTGAAACCATTTGGGGCTTTACTGATTCACATCAGCATAGCCAGTTCTACTTGTAGAGAAGAAAGAAAATAATCACAGATGGAGACATCATTTATTTCCCCTTGGGGACCAAGGAGCGCTGTCCCCTTAGCTCAGAGGGTATCAAAACCAGCTATTGAGGCTCGGTAGCCTGGTGCTGCACAGTATCAAACCCAGAGCACTGGTGCAACATGGCTTCTGGTGCCTTCTGACATTTTGCTCTTGGTCTAGTTTCCAGGATATTATCTCTACACAGGAAGTATGAACTTGCATTGAGAAAGTAGATGATAGTGGGGCCTGGGCTGTCGGCTTGATCTTTGGTTAAGGTTAGAGCTGAGGACCACTGTCTCAGTCCTTGCTAGGTTTAAGTATTGATGTACTTGTACTCTTCTTTTTTCCCCTCTCCTTTCTAGTAGATGCATTTTAAAGCTTGTGGGAGGCAGATAAGCATTGTGTCAGTGCCATCATAAGTCTGCTGCAGTTACAGGACGGTTCTTTGAAGGCTACTATGAATGATGAAGCTGGATGGTGTCCTGAAATGGCCTGTTATGTGGGCCACATGTGTCTAATGAAAGATGGTGACATTTTTGTTCCCAGTATCCAGAACCCTGTGACTCAAGCACATGGCAGACTAACAAGGGATCTCCCCAGGAGACCGTAAGTTTTGGTTTAGGCCACTGAGCCCCCAGTAACTTTGTCCAAGGTCTGTCAATCGATGCTTTTCCCTGTTTTCTCATTCGCCCTCCTAAACATCTGTTCTTGTAGCACAGCAGGCTGTGACACCTAAATCAGCTCCTGCATGAATGAAGTGGGGATCTGTCAATGGTTTTCAAAGGTACTGGATATCAACCCCCATCCAAAAATATGAAATCAGAAAGGGAATTGGCCATGGAGATCAGAAGGACTACCAATCTCCTGTTTAGAGCTTGGTTTCTGTAGGATAATCACTGGAGGGAACCTGTACTCTGTTGCTTTAAATAAATTGCACTATTCACGTAATCAGCCGCACTGTTTCTCACTGGGCATCGTATAAGTCCATAGACAGTGGCTGGATGGGAACGCAGCACACTATTGAGTGAATCTGAGATATCAGACTCATAGTGTAAAATTGGACGTTATTCAGGATTTAAACCTAGCCGCCCTCAGCCCTTCTAATATCTGAAGATAAGCTGGAACACAAGGGGGGGTTTATCTCCTGCCAAATTACTGCTTTTAACGCAACAGTTTCTGTTTAAAGTTCTCGGATTTTACAGCCTACAAGTCCCAAGATGGAAATAACATCACTGGCAGTGGAGGTGTGCTCAAGTACTGGGTCAAAAAGAGAGTTTAGGAGTTAACTGAATGACTGGTGGTTGGTGTCTCATGTCATCAGAGGTTGGGATGGTATGAGGAAAGTGTGGGTTTATAGAAAGGAAAGGAGCCAGGTTGAGATCTGGGGTATCTGCCATGCCCAAATGGTGTGGCTGGGAAGAGTTGTCCTGGGGTGAGAATACACACATGTCACAAGGGGAAATTACCTTTTTTTCCTGTTGTAGATGCTGGTAATGCCTGGAGCGGTGTCACCTCCTTCACAGGAACTGGGAAGCCAATTTCAAGAGGCCCATCCCTGGAGATCTGTTCAGTGTCACGTTGACAGCGAGCCTGGATTACAGAAAACAGCAGATTACTTTTGAGCCAAATGTCATGTTCTGATCTTATGGACAGTGTGGCTTCTTGAGTGTGACTGTCACAGAAGCCAAGATCTAGAAGAGGTCTTTGCTTATGAGAAGAGTATCTCTGTACCTAACATTTAGGGACTTGGTAATCTAGAGGAACCTCCAATCTTCTATAAGATACATGTGTGTTAATAGGTCTTTGTACTGCCAATAGAGAGATCGCCTATTTTGCACAGGAGTCTGAGTCCCTGACTATCCACACAAAGGGTTTTTTAATTAACAACTTCCTCCCCAGTAGTCTTCTTTGAAGAGAAACATAGAAAAATACTAGAGGCTGGAACATGCTGCAGCCTCATGACTGCACAGTATCTGGATGTCACTCTGCAGAACTCCTTCCATCAGGATGTTGCAGAAGGAAAGAGTTTGTCTGGATTTGAGGGTGATGAGACAAAAGCACGAAAGACAAATCCTGTGAGGGCTGGCAAACACTAAGCCTTCACCTGTGGCTCAAGAAGTCCGCAGAGCATAGATTTCTGAAGATGAGAAGAGTATTTTGGGGAAAGTATCTAGTGTTGGCCCTCTTAACATCTTAATGGTGACTTCAAGTATACAGTGCAAGGAGCTGTAGAGAGACAGCAAGGAGGAAACAGAGAAGCAAGAGCAGAAAAAACCCCTATTTGGAGGTTTGGCAGCACTACCTATCACACTGTGGTGAGAAATACGCAGACCTAAACCTGGCAGACAGCTCCTTAGAAAGGTATAGGTGGAAAAACACCTGCTGTATGGATGAAGATGTTGCCTTGGGATACTTGAGCAATCTAAATATAGAGGGCGAGGTACCTATGGATTTTGTCCCTCTCTGATGTTACTCGAGCTGAGAGGCATCTAACAATCCTGATTTTTAATTAGAATCTCTAAATTCTTTTACGGTTTTGGGCTTGCGACAAGCTATTTTTCCTTCTTTTAATTTGATTTTCTGTGTTCATGCAGTGTTGCTTACATGACAGTAGTCTCTAGATCCTCTACCCAAGGCCCAGGTCTCTTCATGAGAGTCTGTGATCTGGAGAGCTTCATTCCAAACAGATCAGAGAGTCACAGGACAAATTACTGAGCCACAAGCACAGAGCAAGGTAGCGACAGCAAAAGGACTCAAACCTCTCATTCTGCCTTAGACCCTGTTACACAACCTCAGTTAAGAACATAATGTAACTACAACTGTACCAAATCAGAGTAAAAGGCCACCCAGGTCATGTCCCATTTGAAACAAAGGTCAAGCAGGCACTAGATAAAGAGGTAAGAAGAGTGCAGGCATACAAAGTCACCTCCTCGGAATATTCTATCTCCAGAGATATGTGGCTCAGAGGTTTTCTGATTCAAAGGCAATGCTTTTCTATTAACAGAATTAATCATTCTATTATTCCTGAATGCATTTCTCTTCTATGAACACTGGAGATTGTCACCTGAACCCATGAAAACTTTTGGCCTCCACAAAGTGCTGAGATGAGCCTAACTACCTATCCCATGAAGGATCCATTTCCACTCTGAACTTGCCATCCATAGTGCTCCACTCAATGCCCTTATATCTTGCACTGACACAAACATTGAACAATTGATCCTCCTTTCTCCAGGTCACTCAAGGCTTAAAGTATTTACCTGCTGGGTGCTCTCTATCATTGCCAGAGCTTCAGCCATTAGTTTCTGGTTAACTCCACAAAGGTTCGCTACTTTTGTCTGGCACTTGTGATGGACATTCATGCCACATGCTGAAAGAAAGAACAAGAGGTGTCAGGATAACAAAGGGTTGCTAGGCTGTAAAGGGTTTGACATCAGGTTGGGCAGGAACATGTGGTGCTGTTGGCCAAGGGCATAGATCAGCCATGTAAACACCTCAAAGTCTGAGCACCATTTATGTCTCATGAGATGGCACTCAGGTAATTTTTTTGTTATCTATGGAGACGAAGTTTTTTTCTTCTAGGCAAAAGAGTGCGTTTCCACAACCATCAGCCTTTGCAGCTACAGGCTACCAAAACTCTGAAGTCTATCAGCTCAGAGAGAAACCATTAACACAGAACAGGATCTCCCCGTTGCTATAGGATTATGAAGATGGTGAAGTGTCTTGAGTGTCTGATAGTGGAAATAGAGCATGCAAGTTGATACTAGGAGTGGTTTTGGAAGATCAGCAGTGTCACTGAGATGTTCTTTGCCAGTCTGGGAAGTGACTCTTCAGCCTTGTGGACAACATATCTTTCTGTATACTGACAGTTGTCACCAGCAGTTGTCATCCTCCTTGAAGAATTATCCTCCTTGAAAGATTGTCCTCTTGACCACCCCTTCACCACCCTGGATGCCATCTCATACAGGTCTTGTAGAGAAGAGTGATAAACGAGATTTAGCTCCTTAGATTGCAACCCTCTAAGGGCAAAGGCTCACTCCCATGCTCAGCTCATGCCACATACATCAGGGACTCACCATCACACTTCAATCCTTGCCGTGCAAGGCCCCAGAGGAGCGTGCCGCAGTGCTCGCAGAAAGTTGGGCTCTTGTAGTTGTAGACTTTGAAGCGGTGAGGCATGTCGATCTTGAACCGCTCCTTATGGAACTGCAAGAGAAAAGCCATGTTAGCAATTCATTCCTCTATACCTCAGCTCTGTGTGCAAAGCCTATGGCCCCCAGGCTCGTACCACAGAAGCTGGGATATCTACTGCGCCTTTTTCCTTGTGTATGACCACAAAGAAGAAACTATCTGTAACTATTATTCAGACATACAAAGCTAAATTTTTATATATAATATCTGTGAAATTCAGTGGGAAATGGGTGATTTAATCCCTGGGCTTGATCTGTCTGGCCAGATAACTTGCATCTCAGCTGCATACCCAGACTCCTTTAATGCTCAATGGAAAAACATGAGTACTTCTAAAAATTATCCCATCCTGGAATGGATGTCCACATTTGTTGTCAGGAACCACTCTTTGGAAGAGCTTATTTTTCTTCTTTTAGTTTATACAGAGTCAAAGGTTATGGCAAAGTTGGATACATCTACCCTGGAGCTGTCAGAGAACAGGTGAGATAAATCTCATTTCTAAGGACTGCAAGAGGAGAACAGGAGCCAGGGTAGGACTGGAAGGAAACAGAAGTTGTAAATAGTTGTATCAAGAGTTTAAGTTCCACTTTCGACCACCAAAAAAGAAAGTTTATTATAAACTGATATGAGAAAAGTGAAATAAATACTAGTGAAGGCACTAGATCTTCTACTGACTGTTTGGAAATCTCAGATAACACAGAGTGGGATATTAAAGTACTGCTCTGAAAGTTGTATGATGTCCTGCCTAACATCAGCTAATGAAGAATTTCCTCCAGTAAATAATCTCCACCTCATATCCATGACTTGCCTCTGAGCTGTACTTCACACACTAGAAAAATGTCAGCCCTGATTCAGCGACTGCTTATTCAGCGGCGGCGTTTAGTAAATCAGAAGTAGGAGGTAATGAAACCACTGGGAACGTAAAAAACAAAGAAGCACAGATCAGATGACACAGCCTTTAGTTCAGTAGCACCTTCTGCTTCATCAGAAGCTGTCTGAGAGCAATGTAGGAGAGAACTGAATGACAGTCAAATTATTAAAAGCAGCCAAATAATGAAACATACCATTGTTTCTCTGCTATTGATTGCTGATCCTGTACACTTGGCTATTACTTTATCGATGCACTTCTTATGAATGGCAGCATTGCATTCTGAGAGAACAAGTATGTCACGGTGTTAATAAAAAAGTCCTTAGGAAAGGATCAAGTAAATAAAGATAGCAACACAATCAAAAAAGTTTCTTACGTCTGCATTGATAGCCTTGTTTATTCAGACCCCTGAAATAAACAAAGAAATGGTTAATTCTGGATTTTCTGAAAGCCTCAACAGAAGAAAGAAGAGTAACATCAATTAAAGAAAAAGAATAAAACAGTTTTACTTTTTATCAGTCTTTGTAGAGCTTCTCTAATCTAAATATCATCATTCAATCTAACAGTGGAGTGATTCTCTGTGGTTTTCACAACCTTTTCAGCACATATTCTCATTCAGAACATCCAAACAGCAAACTGGACTGATGACACATGTCTGTGCATTTTGGCCAAAGACAAAAATATGTATAAAAAATAACCTAAAAAATGAAGGGAATTTCCACAGTTGGAATTACAAGTATGAATCACATCCTTGAAGTGATGCAATGACTCTACAAGTAAGATGCCAAGGGTCCAGGCCTGCTGCCTTTACTGACAGCAGGACCACAGATATCTACCAGAGAGTCATAGAACCATTTAGGTTGGAAAAGATTTTGAAGGTCATCGAGTCCAACCATTAACCCAGCACTGCCAAGTCCACCATTAAACCATGTCCCCAAGTGCCATGTCTACACAAGAACTAGTCTTTAGAGTTGAAAGGGGGAAGTGCATAGATCTATTTTCATTTACCACACAAACTCATGACAGACAGAGCAGAAGGTGGGCTGTGGAAAGAAGGTGGCTGTGAACTCGTGACACTTGACATTATGGATTTTGGCCTGTTTGATGGCTCCCCTGCGCTGGTGCAAGGAGAAAAAGCCTTCAGTCTCACAGTCAGCTAGGTCCTTTGCATCTGAGGGAAAAGGAAAAAAAAGATTTATTAGGGTACCTTGTCCTGCTCAGGTACATGGAGAAAATGCAGCTGCTAAAATACTAAGTGACTGAAACTATGATTCACTCATGGAAACAAATATTTTTAAGACATATGGATTTCTGAAACCCACACAAGGGTTGTTTGGATTTTTTTTATCTACCATTCCTACAAAGACATTAAAATTATACTTGGAACTCTGAGCTCCCTTGAATAGTCATATTGACATTTTTTGCTTTTGAACTATAGACCGGAAATTTCCCAAGGGGAGATAATTTACAGTTAAACATAAAATTCTAACTTTGCATAGCAGCAAAGAACCGTGCCTTTAAGAGATGAAATTGTGTAAAAATTAATAATTATCTATATATGCACACAAATACACGTCTCTACATATGTGGGTATTTAACTGAATCTTTATGTGTTCATGTGTATGTGTGTAGGTATGTACATTCCTAGGATAATCTTTTTTTCGTTATTTTTCCATGCCAACAATTGCTTTGCTGTTCTCTGTGTCCGTGCCCTTATTCACAGTTCACATTCACAATTTTTAGAACACCAAACAAACCATTTCTGACTATAGAGGCTTATATACGTGAGCATTTATAGATGTGCTTGTGCCTACAAATTGAGATATGCACACCATATCTCACTC
Organism: Eurystomus gularis; assembly: GCA_013400335.1. Taxonomy (NCBI): domain Eukaryota; kingdom Metazoa; phylum Chordata; class Aves; order Coraciiformes; family Coraciidae; genus Eurystomus; species Eurystomus gularis. The sequence continues at coordinate 132,142 of VZZY01013094.1, read as the reverse complement.
TCAAGCTCTGTTTTACTCATGCATTACACAGCAAGTTACGTAGGTACTCTGTGGAAACTGGCCCCCTGTGTGCTCTGATGCTGATCTTGTTATTCGTAATCCAAACACAACTTGCATTTTCTATGGTTTGGCCTCTCTGATATCTTAAAATATACAAGGAGGCAACAATAGTCTATTCTATATTAAAGGTAGGAATGGATGAAGAAATTATGAGTATGGACAGGCTACTAGCTGCTTTCAGTACTCCTACATTTCTATAAATGGAAGGTCCTTCTAGATATCTACAACTTAGAGCTTCACCCCACATCTGTGAAAGGCAGCAAGAACTTTGGCGTCAAAGACAGGAGAATATGACTGAGCATTTGGATTGCAACCCATATTCTTCAAGAAAGCAAAATGTATTTCACATGGACATTGAACACTGAGGGTGGGATTTGGCTCCCAGTGAAGACACATAAATGACGTTGTGTAACCTGTCCAGGGTGACTAAGCTGCTAGCATGTTCCTGGAGGTCTAGCTGGAGCAGGTAGTGGAGCCCAGTGAATGACTCAGCTTACCTCGAAGCAGAAATCTGCATTTGATCAGATGAGTCACTCTCTAGGTTCTTTTCCTGTTTTGCCTAGCTTGCTCTTGATCTTAAAAGCCCAACTGACTCATACACTTAGGTGTTGTCAACCATAAATTGTATCCCAACCTTTCCATCAGCACTATAATGGGGTACATGTTACATGCATATATAGAAGTAGAGTGGTCTCAGAGGGAGCTGGCTCCTGGTGTATCTATTCTGTCTTACTTAGCACAGTGAGAAAATTTACCGTTTTAGTGGTGAAACAGCCAAAAATCTGCCTTGCAAATCACAGAGGAACAGGCAATCTTCACCCCGCCCTCCACAATAATTATTTTTTTTCTGGAGTTTTTATTTCAAACCATTCTGATAGTTCCTATGAATGAACCAGTAGTAACAGGCACTGCTTTCAGTGAAGACACTGTGTCTGCTCCACATAACCAGGAATCACATCTATCAATTAACAAACACTTGCCACTTATTTCCAGGAAGTATCTTGCATTCATCAGCATTCGCCCTTGAGGTTTCAGTTCTAGCTGGTTGAGATAAGTGAAAAACAAGAAAAAAAGACCAATGAAATCATTAAAGAGTCATTTAAAGAAGCAACAATCATTTCAGATGACTCAAGCTATCTCCTTTTCCTAGTGGGAATTGATGAATGCAAGTGCATGCTAAGTTTTGGGTTGCTCATACTTGTGTGGGGCAACAAGGCAGGGTAGAAGCAACTATAAGGAGAGGAGGCTAGATCACCTCTTAACAAATTCTCGGAGCAGCATGATCATAGGATCATTCAGGTTGGAAAAGACCCTTGGGATCATCAGGTCCAGTAATCAACCCTACTCTACAAGTCCTCCCTAAACCATATCCCCCAACACCGCATCTAAATGACCCTTAAACACATCCAGGGATGGTGACTCAACCACCTCCCTGGGCAGCCTATTCCAGTATCTGATAGAAATGTAACTAAACCACGGAAGCTGTAAGAAGGTTTTAGACACTAACTCAGGACCAGCATTATCTATAGAGACCATTTGTCATTCCTGGTGGATCTTGCAGGGGGATGTGGGAGCACCTCTGAAAAAATCAACCAACTTCCATCAGGTACTTAAAAGAGACCTATGAGGCCAGGCTGAAAGAGTTAGGGTTGTTCAGCCTGGAGAAGAGAAGGTTCCAGGGAGGCCTACAAGAAAGGTGGAAAGGGACTTTTTACAAGGGCATGTAGTGATAGGACAAGCCATAAAAGCTTTAAACTGAAAGAGGGTAGATTTAGATTAGATGTAAGGAAGAAATTCCTCACTGTGAGGATGGTGAGACACTGGAACAGGATGCCCAGAGAAGTTTTGGACACTCTGAAAGTGTTCAAGGCCAGGCTGGATGGGGCTTTGAGCAATGTAGTCTAGTGGAAGTTGTCCTTGCCACTGGCAGGGGGTTGAATGAGATGATCTTTAAGGCTCCTTCCAACCCAAGCCGTTCTATGAGTCTATGATTCTAAGATACTGAAATCTTTTAGAGCTTGGTTCTGCAAGTCTAACTTCCATTACAAGCTTTCTCAGGCATTTTTGGGGCATTCCCACTGGACTTGGAAATTCCTACCTATCTGAACTTCTGTCCACAGGTGCCTTTGTAAACCCCGATCCACTTCCCTAGGAATAAGAAGACCTACACTCAAGGATTTCTTCAGCCTGAGAGCCACAACAGTGTCTTCCCCACCCATTTCCAGCACAGCCTGAGCAAGGTTATCTCTCCACCTTCGAGGTGAAACTGCCCTCGCACAGAAAAGTGAGGAAAGTGTTATTCTGTCTCTTCATGACCCTTGCAGGATGGGATATCTGGGACAACCCTCCCTAGGTTATGACTTGTATGGGGGAGTGAGTGGAAAGAAGATCTCAGGAGCTGCTACCAGGCTGGGGCACAACAGGACAAGGGTCTCCCAACTTCACTTGACCTCAGTCCTGTTACTCTTACTGCAAGCAAGCAGCACCCCAGCCTACGTGCCCCCTCTCCTCTTCACCAGGCTACTGCATCCCACAGCTTTGAAGCCTGGGGTTGGAGGGATGCTGGACAGAGCTTTTAGGTTTTCAATTCTTTCTCTAAGTATCTCAGTTCCTTCCAAGTTATATGTTAAATCTCTACCAAATCTTGCTGTTAGGTCTGTTAAGTAACCAAAGTATTTTTGGCTTTTTTTACTCTCTGCTTAACCGAAGAACCTTAGCCCAAGAATCGGCACAAGAAATAAAACAAACAGAAATCCAGGAAATCAGTTTCTCTGCAAATATCTTTCAGCTTCTTTATTATTCATGGCATGGCTACTGAATACTACATGTTAAAGACTATTATCAATAACTTTCTTGCTTGGACTACCAAGGAACACAACCTTAATTTTAGCATCTTTATGAAGACTGTTACTTCAAATCTACTCCCCTATACCTCCAGTGATTTTAAAGGGGTTCCTCTGACATAACTCTGAGGTCAGGTAGCTGTGAATCAGTTACTTGATATTAGATTAAATTTTTAAAGTGCTTTCCCCAGAGCACACAAAATAATTTACACTTAGTCACTCGTATTACCATTTATTCCCAGAGTGTTTCTTAAGTTAAGATTGATACATGGGCATGTATCATGGTCTTTTTTAAATGCACGAAAATTTTACCTTCAAGTCATGCTCAAGTATACTCAGAATGTTATTCCTTGGATGGCAGCCGGTTCCTGCTGCCCTGCCGATTACATTCACAGCCTGGCATGGACACCAGGCCTTCTCCTACCCCACAGCAGCTCCCCATCACATCCTCCAAGAGGAGATAATGATGCTCACCCATATCTCCGTCTTCCCATTGCTCTTTTTGCACCTCTCTGCCAGCACCTTGAGTTCCACGGTGGTTTCAGAAACCATTTCGGCACTTTTGTCCTTGACGACGATGTGCATGACCCTGCCGTTGTTGATATGGGCATCAAAAGTGCTGTTCCAGGGTGGGTACATGGTGGGCTTCTTCTGCACATACACTTGGCCATTTTCTGTCAACAAGAAGCAGATTAGATTGACTGGACTTGCTTCTCATCTGCACTAAGGCCACCACTCTACCATCCCTGAGACAGATTTGTGTTTTTTACCCACTTTAAGGTCTCTTTCTTTCCTGGCAGGGTGCGTAATGGACCCACTTCTAACCAGGTGAATCTCATCACAGATAACCAGCTACATGTATCATCTGTCCCACTACAATGCAAAATGAAACAGCTTTGCTTCAGTCACCCCAAAACTGGGTGATTAAGGTTCAGCTGGAGGACATGTTCAGTCAGTTGCTACATCTCAGTTAACTCAGGTATATTAACATATGCACAGTCTTGTAGACCTGCAGTCGCATCCACAGTGGTGTAGAGTTTTCAACCTAGCAAACTTTTCTGGCATGCCTTCCTCGTGCATTAATTGCTATTCCTGCATAGCAGACACATCTTAAAATGATGAAAGGTATCTCCGAGGCTTAGCATTAGCTTGCAGAGAGTTACCTCCAGTCTCTGAAAGGAGTCTCAGCCAATTTCATTAATTTCATACAGCCCATTTTATTTCACACAGCCATATAAAAAGCTTGGACACTTACTCAAGGTAAATTCTATTTCACAGTTATCCTCTGCAAATTTTCAACCCGTCAAATGCTGAAGCTGGAGGAATAAGAGCATAAAAAGCAGTCGTGCGAGCAGCAGACCTGAATCCTGTCTCCTAAAGACCGTGCTCCTATTTCCAATTGTCCCATCCTTTCCCTCATCCTACCCAGCTGGAAAAGCATGTGCAGCTGATAACCTGGAACGGGACTTGCTAGAGAAAATCTTTCCCTAGATGGAAAAACTAATTCAAGTTTCTTCTCTCTGCTCAGGTTTGATTTACACAAGCAGGAACTCGGGGATTTCTGAGGCTTGTACCACACCTTCAAGATGGATTAAAATTGGCAAACAAGCTCCAAAGTTATTGAAGGCAGGAGATAAGGAGATAAAAGTAAATAGTGACTCCTGATTGTGTAATATTCACCTCAGGAAATGAAAGAATGTTTATTGGGGAGAGAACAAATATCAGGGCTGTGGGATTATAACTAAAATCTCCCTTCACCACCTTGTACACTGCAGAAATGCCTGTCAGAGCCACTACAGAAACTGTGCTCATTAGACAGATTTAAGTTGAGAAAGTAGCTTCCTGAGAAGGGGCGTGCAGAATCCTACAACCAACACCAACTTGCTGAAATTCCACCCTGTAACCCAACACCTGGTTCTCACAAAGTAGTTTTGTGCTTAGTTCAATCACATAAATTTTATTTAAGCTGCAGTCCGCCCTGACCACCAGCACTGGTCTGCATCGCAAAACTGAGTGGAGATCATTCCTGCAGCCTAAAATAACTTCTCACCCTTGTCCTGCACTGTATGACAAGTTACACAGCTAAATCTTAGGTTCAAATTCAGTTTCCTCAAAGTTCAGAGCACCTCAAGCCAAGGTGAATCCGTCTCTATCAGTTAAGTGAGGTTGACTTTTCACACATTTAGGCAATCATATATTGAGCTCATGGTCTGCAGGTTTAATTCATTCCCATCACGCTTGCAAATATATATTCAACATGCTGGTTCAACAAAATGAGACTCAAAAATGAGACATAAACTTCCCAGCATCACCGAGAAGAGAAATCTCAGTAAGGCCCGTTATTTCTTTGCTACATCAGTGAAACTGCAGGGATGTGAAACACAGCACTCGCAAAACAAGTGCTGTCGTTTGCACTGTGCTCCAAAACATACGGCTTAAATAAACAAACCCTGGAATGCGAATGAACTGGCCAATATACAGGATCAGACAGTCACCCCTGGCGCATCCCCGCTGACGTCTGTGGAATTCTGCCAGGGATTAATCTAACCTTGGGTTCCTGAAAAATGAAATAGCATCTGTCTTTCCCGGGCAGCAGCTTCCACTGTGGCTGGGAGCACTCTTCCTGGAGGCTCGCTGAGTTCAAACATGGAGCAGGATCTTTCCCAAAGCAAATGTCACCAAGACAGGTGGTAAAATGGCACTGGGCCAGGTGGCTCATGAAGGCAGAAGCCCTTTTTAAAGGGCAGATTTTTTTATACCTCAGAGGAGCCTATGATCTCTGAAATGTTTTGTCACCAGTAATAAATTGCTATAACACTTTTAACTACGTGGAGGTGTGGGGTTTTTATTTTTTAAAGATTATACCTTAAATTCCTGGGTCCCTTTTACAAAATAAGCAAGTGGAAAAAAACAAAAAGGCTGCCCGAGATCTTTCCTGAGCTTCTGAAATTCTTTAGGGTGGACTTGTTGTGACACCCGTGTGTCCACAGATGATCTGCTTTACTCCAAGAATCCTGGGGACCTCTGTCCCAATGACCTATTCATCATGGCTGGTTGACAAGGGACAGACAGCCTTTGCCATGAACCCAAACTCAGGCTCAAACTCCCTTTTTTTTTGAATGAAATACATTTATCATCTGCTGCAGATCCATTTGCAACAAACAAACAAAACTCCTCATGCTTTGCTAATGCTACACATGCTATGTATCCAATCTATAATAGGACTTTGCAAAAGTCAGAGAAGAGCCATCTGTCAAACTGGTTTCAGCACAGAGCTTGCAGGGATTTGGGACTGGATCTATTCTGGATTCAGCTCTGTGTTTAGGCACGTCCTGCCCCGCATTCTGCACTCACCACTACGTAAAGATCATCTGCCCTGAAGAAATCTTAATGGTCATGTGTCAGGGCACAAGGCTGGGAGTCAGGATTGTTTCTATTTCTTACTAGTTGTGCAGCTGATCCACCCCTGCCCCTTGGACCTGCCACTCCAGCCAAAATTTGCATATCAGGTCACTAATATAGTTTTTTTTTGAATCCTGCAGTTTGACTAGCTCTGTGAAACCAGGGAGCCAGAGAGTAAACTGTGATAAAAAAAAATCACAAAGCAGGGATGCAGCTATTTCAAACATACTCGGCTAATGTTTGTTTGGAGACCTTCATTGCCTTTTATCTTTCTGAGCCAGTTTGAGCATGACAACTCCTCGGGATGGTCACATGGGAGTATTTCTGGCATTTAGAGTCACCGAACATCAGATATGTATCTCTGAGTGGACCGTCTAAATTGCCCTTGGAGTCAGTGAAGAGCACTGGGCTTTTCTAGGGTGTGATTCATCAGACTCATTATGGATGTCTTCCTCAAGATAACAGGAATCCCACCACAAAAATCCCTGTTTGTTCCCTTGGGATGTAATGCAAGGGTAGCTGACTTGCTCAGACATTGATATCCTTGCAGAAGACTGGAATTATAATTCCAGGGAGATGGATCCCACTGTAGCCTCATCTTGGCGTAGTCACCTTAAGGTAAGGTTAGACATCTACATATTTAGACACCCTACACCAGCAGCAGATTAATACCTCCCAAGGGCGGTTCAACCCACCCTAAGCAGGGATTCTGAAGTGAATCAATCTCAGGAAGTTCCTGCTGCTACCACTAACATGACAAGACGTCCTCCTGGCTGTCCCACCATGCTCTGAGCAACAGCTAGATGAGTGCAATTACACCCCAGCAAACAGATATCGTCTAATAGAAGGATGTAATTTTTTTCCTATATTAAATCCTCACTAATGGAGAAAAGTTGTCCCAAATATACTTTTTAGTTTCTTGCTGATAGAGGTATTATTATTTTTTATTAATTATTATTATTGTCATTGTTATTATTACTATTATTGAATCTCAGGAGCACAAAAATTATATCTCTTAGTACATTTAAGTTTGTTAGATGCCAGAAAATGCTTTCAGCTTTCACCTTCAGGAGGCAGTACGGACGTCTGTGACCGACCACGACAAAGACAAATAAACATAGGCCTGTTTTGACCAAATAGATTTTATTCACTTTTGAGCAGATGGAGACTTCAATTTGAGTTATGGGTCTCAAGGGCCTCATTAAAGCAAGCTGCCAAGCCCTGCACAGAGTTGAAATAGGACATTTTTAGTAAAAAGTGAGATCTTACAGATATACTGGTCACCACAACTTCCAGAATCACGTAAAGTATCATTTAAGCCAAGATAAAGTTCAATGTGATAAATTGAACTGTAATAAGTGCTGACTCTTAAAACAAGAACAAAAAATAAATAAAGAAGCAAACAAAACCCACAGTGAAATACTGAATTATTTAAAATCCTAATTTGTTTTTTTCTAAAACTGCATTAGCATCCTCTGGAGATTAGTCATGGGCATTCCGAAGGTATAAAAAGGGACTTCTGAGTTGATATGATTTTTTAAAGAATCACGTCAAGTTAGGAATTTATCAAAGATTTAAGATAAAGAGCAGCTGGTATGAGGAATTTCCAAACACTGAAAGTCCTAATCTTCATGATTCTTGAAACGCTGAACTGAGGAAATTTTCATCCTCTCACTGGGACTATTTTCATGCACAAGATATATAAGAAATGTTTTCCTAATGAGGACTCATCAGAGTTGTTCCATCAGGAAAAGTGTGCAACAATGCCAAAAAACAGCTTATCAGGAGGTTTCACTTTCAAACTTTCTACATAGTACAGCAATTACGCAGAGAAATCAACTCTCTCTGCACAGACTGGGGCTGTTGGAGAGCTGTATTTTTTTAAGGGATGGAAGTTGCTGGACTTATCCGTTCCTCAAAAAAATGTGATACACAAAGACAGCCCTCCCAGGATTTTTGTAGAACTCTCAGTTTTCCTCCGTCTAGAGTCTCTCTGACAAACCAGCAACTGGTCATAGAAGAGTGAAACCAAATTCAGCTCAGCTCATCTGCTCCGTCACATGCTGGGACCTGTAATTCACTTGCTAATAACTTCAAATTGAAGACACAGATTTGTTGGGCATCTTCTTAAAACCAGATTCCCTTGCAGGACATGCCAAACGCACTGTGCTGAGACACAAAACAAACCCTTAGACAGATTTACTAGCGTGCTTCCTACACCCCAGAAATGACACAGTAAGGCACACACACATTTTACAAAAGCTCACATTTATATTTAACACCTCCCCACTTACCCGACTCCACGGCTTCTTTAACCATCACAGCACAGTAAGGGTTAATCACCTCCCCCTGAGATGGCAGGTATGGACCACTGTCGTAGTTGGATAAACCAATACGCAGAAAGGGAGACATGACAAGTCCTGTGTCAAATAAAAGACAGGGGATATTTGGGACGAGTCTAAAAATTCCCTTGGTTTTAACCAGCCTCTTATCTCCGTCAGACAGGGGTACACCAGCCGTTAGTTATCCATCCAACTGGAGACTCTCTGACTTCCTCCACTGTCCAGCAAGATGATGGACTGACCAAGAGCTGCTTAACGTGCGTAAGGTAACGTAACTCAGCTGTCAGTGTAACCACGTAGCTGAACTCATCGCAGGGCTGGAAAGACCTGCAACAGCAGCTTTGAGTACGACTGACTTGACGCCAGCCCTCAGGAATGAGAATGACAACACACAGAAGCCAAATCAGGACTTTTCTGGCTAGGATAACCTCTGCTGTAATTTACATTGAGTCATGCGTTCAAGAACCCAAATACTATGAGAATAGAAAGGGTTTCGGGAATATAAGGCTGTTGAAAGCCTGCAAGCTGAATATGAAACTGTGAAATAACTTTGCACTATTTATATACAGCGTGGAAATGATCTTGGGCATGCAACTGCCTGGGTGCTGACCCATATTCATAACTGAAGCTATAAAGAGACAATTCAGCTCATATGAACCATGCTGTGTAGAGAGAGGAGCAAAAAATAAAACCCCAAAATGGGTCTCAGGATAATTTTAAGCAGCTTCAAACAGAAGCATATAAAATCAAGATGCCAGGAAACACAACAGAGCCTTTGGGTTGGTCTACTCTGTTGGTTCTTTCAGAGCTTCCAGAGAGAAGATGCAGTGAAACCAGAAATTATTAACTGCTGTAGATGGTGCCCATAATTCTGCCATCTGGGCCCAAGGACTGCGATTTACCACCTAACTTTTGTGCCGACTTCTGAGCTTGTCATTCCTGGCTCCTCTTGCAGTCAATGGAGAGTAAGAGGCCCTTTGAACTCAGCTGCAGATGTCTATGTCTTGGACCACCAAAGTTAAAAGACATGAGTCCTATCATGAGCTATTACTTGTCAAATATATTGATGAAAATACGTTGTTCAACTATAACAGCAAAAAGTTGGATGGCTTGTGGTGTAGAATGTATCCCAAGTTTCTCCTCCTTTTTGCACATAAAATGCTTCATTCCAAGGAGCTTCTCTAGCCTCACACAGAAATAGACCCAAATTCTTTGCTGGAAATGGCATTTTCTTGGCTGGAAATGGCATTTTCTTACCTGTAAATGGTATTTTCCTGACAGACAAGTTCAGTCTCTAGCAAGAAGGGCTTCTCTTTTCATCACAGTTGTGGACAACATGGAAAGGATTTTCTCAGCTGAACGGATGAGGATAACAGCTCCTTTGGCTGGGCTGACTTTAAAACTTGGACTCCCTGTTCAAGGAGACAGGAGTCAAGACCATCAAGGAGACAGGAAAACATGATAAACCAAAACGCAGCCCTTTGCTTGAATGTCTTCTCTCTTACCCAGCAGTGTGGAGCGATGAGTTTCCATCAGCACCTGGTGCAAAGGTCTAGGGTGACTGTAAAACCCAGAACAACTTAATGTCAGTATGTGGCCAGGTCACAGCAGGTTGTTGTCTTGCTTGTGTTCCGGATATGGTGAGATCTTCCTTTTCCTGTTTGAAGACAAATAGCCACAGTTAGCACTGGGACAGAAACACCAACTGTTCTGGCATGAATATCCACAAATACTGTTTACAAGGGCATGTAGCAATAGGATGAGGGGCAATGGTTTTAAACTACAGAAGTGTAGATTTAGATTAGACATTGGGAGGAAGTTCTTTACTATGAGGGTGGTGGAACACGGGAGCAAGTTGCCCAAAGAGGTGGTGAAGACCCCATCCCTGGAGACACTCAAGGCCAGGCTTGATGAGGTTCTGGGCAACCTGATCTATTTAGAGATATCCCTGCTGACTGCAGGGCAGGAAGACTAGATGACCTTTGAAGGTCCCTTCCAACCTAATGCATCCTATGATTCTATAAGTACTGAGCACTCACACTGCAACATTTTCTGATGTTTTGGCAAACAGATGCGCCATGCAGCCAACTGCAGCTATTCTCTGATAGAGATTTCAGCAGAAGAGGCTTCCCGGGAGGTTTCCCTAAATATGTTACCCTACATAAGGCCAATCTGTACAATGGACAGCATAGGAAGACTCTCCCTCCAGTTTGAGCTCCTGGCTAGGTCAGCGAACAACTGGGCTGAGTTTTCAGGAAAAAAGCAAAGAGTCATAAACCCTCTTGGATACTGCACTTAAGAGAAGAAAACCATCAGGTTTCTGGGGAAGACAGGATAGGACAGAAAGAGAGAAAAAAAACCCCTTGAGTCATATCTACTATGTATCTCTAGGAATGCACAGATCAGGGGCTACCAGCAGCTATCAAACCTCATCAGAAGACTGTCCAAGGACATCTGCATGTGGCATTGCCCTCAACTAGGAAAAAAATCACCACTCTTGGTATTTTATAGAAGCAAGTGGAAAAGGCAAAGCACCACCTGGGGCTGGATGCAGGACATTAGGATGATCCTGTTCTCTTCTGAAGGAGGGCTGCATCTCTCTGCAGGGTATTTCAGAAACACATTAGCCAAGTGCCTGATGAACTTGCTCCGGAAAGCCACTTGGATTTAGATATTCAAGCACAGGTAGCTCTGTAAGGAGGGCATTTTTAGTACTGCACATAGTACGGTGATGTACGAGTGTAGTCCATGGCACAAAAAAGCTAATATTTCGGCCCGAACTGACAGAAACAGAGAAATCTGATCAAGTTAAGTAGGAAAAGATCTCTTTAACAGGAGGAAATACATGCATATATATTTCCCCCTTCTGTCTGATGCAATTATTTAGCTATTTCCTTTGTTTTAAATAATAAGAAGCCTACTTAATCTGAAGAAAAAAGGAAAGACAAATCAAAGTGTGTCTGGCAGCAGAAGGGAAATCCAAGTAATTGCATATTCTGTCTGTGCAATGTAGCATCAGTGTGGAAACCTAACAGAAACCAAAGGCTAAGATCAACAGTCATAGCATCTTCATCATGTCTCTGTCTACCTAAAAGGAGGTTGTAGCGAGGCTGGTGTTGGTCTCTTCTCTCAAATTAGTAATGATAGGACGAGGGGAAATGGCCTCAAGTTGCGTCAGGGGAGGTTTAGATTAGATATTACGAAGAAATTCTTCGCTGAGAGGTTAGTTAGGCACTGGAATAGACTGCCCAGGGAGGTGGTGGAGTCACCATCCCTTGAGGTGTTTAAAGAACGAATAGATGCAGTGCTTGAGGATATGGTGTAGTGGTTAGAGAGATGCTAGGAGAAAGGTTGGACTTGATGACCCTGGAGGTCCTTTCCAACCATAATGATTCTGTGATTCTGTGTGTGAATGGAGATTTATTCTCTCTGCCGCTGCATACTCCACTAATATTTCTGGTGACTGCTGGGCAGGAAGAGATTTTGCATCCTCTTTTAAATCCTTAATTCCAACACCCTTGGCTTTAAGAACCTATTGTTCCATGGAAGGGAGCAGGAGGAAGAATAGGGAGGGCTGTAAGCGTTCCCTTACTTTCAAAACTCATCTTTAGAAACTCAGAGTGCTAGCCGGAATTACTAGTCAACATGTTGGGCATCTAAGGACATGAATATTGCTAAAGGAAGCCAAAGGGGGTTTTTAAATGACTCCTCAGCACTATAATGGAGTAACACTCTTGGCTCAAGTACTAAAGAAATAAAAATAAGGCTAAAAGTTTGAGCCTGGTATTCATTACATTCCAATGAAATCAACGCGGTTACCACACAGTTAAAACTGTGAAAACATCTTGTCCTGCTAAATACTCACACCACTGCTCCAAAACCTACTGGATGGATGTGCTACAAGATGTTCAGATCTGTGGATCTGCTCCCTAAACAGTCACATTTAACACTTTGCTCAGTCTTAAATGCTGGACATCCCCTCCCTTCCCTCTGGTGTGATACTCCATTGTGGCTCCGTGCAATCAAGCACCTCATGAACAGGTTTCCCAGAGAGGCTGTGAAGTCTCTGTCCTTGGAGATATTCAAAAGCTGTCTGAATATGGTCCTGGGCAACTGGCTTGAGGTAGCCCTGCTTGAGCGAAAAAGCTGGACAAGAAGACCTCCAGAGGTTCCTTCCAAGCTCAATCAGCCTCTGATTCTCTGAAAACATGGGTGGGACATGTCTTATCTAATCCTATACGTCTACAATATCTGCATCTCCTTGTAAGGCAGTTACCTGGGCTCCTGAGAGAGGAGCAGAGGGAAACCAGCACCCTCAAACCCATTTTAGACCCCTCTGCTAGCATGTGATGAAACTGTTTCTCTCCTTTGAGAGCAAAGGGGAATGCCTGGTGCGATCTCTTCAGACAGAGCAACCCTACTGTAGAGATCTGTTTTAGATTGAATTCCTCAAGCCATTAAATTAAAAAAAAAAATCCCCTGCATTGTATCATATCTAAAGGATTTATGCTGGGACCTCACAGAGACCAGTCTATTGCGTTAGATGCTCTGCAGCCACCAGCAAACAGGAGAGAATTTTCTACCCAGCAAAGCGTGTAGGTTTGGCACACCTATTGTTAGCATGAGCAAATCAACAACTTCCCATACAAGCCTTGCAAAGGCTGGCTAAAAGCTAGCTAAAATCAGAGTTTACTGTTGTACCAGCCTTCCTTGAGCACTCTGCCCTGGGGTGAATTTCTTCACCCTACCCAATAAATCAGACGGATAACTGGCTTCCTGCTCCTCTCTCACTGTCTTTGCTGAAACCACCTTGGCTTTCACCCAAACATCTGTTTTCCAGATCATATCTCCAGTTTTTGCCACTACAGGACTGCTGCTTGGCTGGCATCCACAGCCATAAACAATTAAGGAACAACACAACTCAGCTCCAGCAACAGCTCACTGTAATAGCAGCAGTTTAATTTAACACTAGAAGCAGCTGCAATGGATTTGGCGGGTGTCTGCTTGATTTCCCAGTGGAAAGGATTCCAGAAGGTATCTGAAAACTATGGGTGAAATGCATCTTTCTATAAAGGGCCACCTGCAACCTCTGCTCCAATAAGCCACTGAAACGCAGTGAGTGTAACTGGGGTTCGGCAATGCTGCACCCTGCTTCCCTGTCGATAACGCAACATATGGAAGTCATTCCCAGATGATATTAGGAAGTAATAAACTCCCTAATATCCTTAATCAGCTGTGGTTAAGGAGAGAAGAAGAAATGAGCTCCTGCTATTAGTCAGTGGAAGAACTGCATTGAGGACAGATGCCTTTAGTGGTGTTTATGCTTTAGTGTTTTGTCGAATGAAAATGGATGTATGCGTGACGCAGGGAAGACGGCAATTTACTGGGTGAGGGCCAACTGGGAGGGAAGGAGAAGTATTTCTAGATTTGAGAGGCTACCTTCCTCATGTCATCAAACTCTCATTTTCTAGAGGTCAGAGAGAATATTTCCAGCTCTCTCCCCTTTTTGAGGCCAAACTTCATGCAAAATGAGTTCATAATCTGAGGATCAGCGTCACCAAGAGAAGAAGGAATCAAGAGTTATAGCTGAAGGATATGAACTTTCCATCACCCCCTGAAAGGCATCTCCCAGCCAAAAAGGTATGTCCTGACCCTGCAAAGATCTGTTTATATAGCTGGTGGGGACCTGCACATGAGCAGAACTCAACACCTCAGGGTCTTCCTGCACATTTCAAGAGCAACCGTGAACACCAGCAATGATGGCTGGAGTCCCTATCTCTGTCCCCGACTCCTCATATCCCACAGACCATACAGTAGGAAACAGGGCTTTAAATAACTCCCTCGAGTGACTTTTATTTTGGGTGCCCGTATGACCTGTTATTTCAATAGAGATCAAAGAAGTCCATTCATAATGGAGAAAGTTCAGAACACTCAATATTTCTCACATATTCCTTTTACAAGGATGTGGATCAGAGGAGGAAAAGGAGCGGAATTTACATAGCCACTTATTTTTCCCTGTCTCCGTAATCAGCCACCCCATCTGCAAGATCTTACAAAGGTGCTGGAGGAGGAGGGTAAGCAAAAGAGATACCAGAAGTCTTTGACAGGATTGGTACAATATCAGGCTCCATGCAACTAAAGAGCCTCCCAAAACTTCATGGAACAACTTGATTTCAAAACACAGCTGATGTTCTCCATGCTAACCTTCGCCATTGCTTGCAGACACAGAGGACACAGGCAAAGCATTTCTTCTGCTTGCGGACTTTTCTGGGGCCAGCAGCAGGCATGGGAATGGGCATTTCTCTTTAAAAGTCTCTGGGAGATCTTGTGATGCTGTGTTCAGAGCAAATGGCATGTATCGGTAACAGGACCTGGTCTCCTACATATAGCCTACAAACACAGCTGCTTGGACTCTGCTGAGTCACGTGGTTTCTTCCTGTTGCATGTGTTGTGCACAAGGCAAGACCAGATCCTCAGGTCTATTTTCAGATCTTATATGTGATTTAGCTACAGTGGAGTTAATGCAGATGAAGAGATAATACAGCTGTGAAAGAGTTGGTATTCAGCCCACTTAAGGAAATGAAGAAAATAGCTCCTGGGGATGCCAGTGGTCATTGCATATATCCATGGACTCTAGGATGTGATCTACAACCATTCTAGCAAATACATGTCTTAAAAACAGGGAATTCATGCTTCGCTAGCCTTAAGTCTCCATATAACAATTACTTTAAGCTGACTCAAATACAGGCTGTGTCCAAAGACATGATTCAGCTTTCTAACCTGTCTCAGATTGCAGGTTTCCAACCTCTTCCAGGAGTCTGCTGTACAATATGGGATCAGGGAACAGATTCCTCTAAAAGCAGCAACCCTTCTTCTTTTCTTTACTTGACAAGGGAGTTTGCAGCTGCGTCCATTCCCTGATCTGACTGACCCATGATGGATGCAAGCAGAACTCATAAGCAGGAATGATGACATGGGGGATGGTATGCAGCAACTGCATTTTGGTTGGGATAAAGAGGCTAGGGAACCATGGTCTTGCTGCTAGTGAAGAGATTAGGCATGGATTCACATGAATTTATGCAGACAACTGCAATGCACATATGGGCTATCACCCCAGCTTCCATCACATCCAGTAAAGAGATGTAAGTACGTGTCGAGATGCCTCAACCCAGCCTAGAGAAGACATTTAAAATAGGCTAAGCCAATCCCATCCTGGAATTAGCATTTCCCCACTATGATTACGTCTGACCCAAAGATACTAAAAATTGGGTAAATCCTACCACTGATACTCTGATGCCCAGTGAAAAGGACCCAGATTGTAGGGTTTGCTCTGGGAGCAGACACATTCATGTCTAACAGTCACAATAGCTTGAAAAGACAGTGAAATACAGCTGGGTGACGACCCCACATGTCCTGCCTGTCTAGGGCCATCTGCTCTGAAAGTCACTCTAGGAATGAAGAAAGATGGTCTAGTGCCCAGGGACACTCCCTGACACTTGTTAATTTGCACATACAGAAGGTGCTAAAGTCTCTCATCACAAGAAGAATTTTTCAGATATGCCTTTTGTTTCCTAGTAAACAATGTGAATTTACCCCCCTCTGGAGAGGCAGCATTTTGAAAGATAAGCTCCTTATTATTTCTACAAACTGGAAGAGAAGTAGAGCAGAGCCACCGAATCTCTATTGGGAATAAACCCCTCTATGTTCTGTCCCGAAAGATGGGCCATAACCCTATTTTTCCTCATATTAATATTTGTCATGTGTGGTCCTGAAACAAAGCAAACTTGCACCCTCACCTGTCCCACTGGAAAAATGCACAACTATTCAGTTTACTCTCCTTTGTAAATATTTTCCCTTTTTTTTGTGCATTTTTTTGGGGTTCAGGTTATTAAAAGCAACAAATCAATTTCATTTTCTTACTTTCCTAGAGAGCTTCTAGTTAATTTAATTTCCCATATCACTCCATTTCTGCAGCACTTGGGCCACACAAACTCAAAAGAAATGTTTTCAAAATAATTATCCTCATTGTATTCCTTTACAATTTTTAATATTGACTTCTCTTTTCAAGTTTTAATTGTCTTCTAACAAACACAGGACGAAGTTAGCAGTGCCTGGTCTTTCAAACACCGCACACAAAATTCTTTCAAAGATCTTTTCAATGTAATGAGGGAAATAAAAATATCTTGAACAGAGATGTAGCTACAATATCTCCTTTCCTTTGGCCTCTTATTCTTTTTCCCAGCAGTTCCTGTATTTCTGTAAGATTTTGGCACTGGTTCACAGACTTCTTGCAATGGTCTTTTTGTTTGGTTTTTGGTGGGGGTTATTTTGTTTTGTTTTGATTTTTTTTGTTTATAAATTTCACAGGTGGAGTTTGCCTCAAATACTTCACCATCTT
This sequence comes from Eurystomus gularis, assembly GCA_013400335.1. NCBI lineage: Eukaryota > Metazoa > Chordata > Aves > Coraciiformes > Coraciidae > Eurystomus > Eurystomus gularis. The sequence continues at coordinate 115,097 of VZZY01013094.1, read as the reverse complement.
ATATCAGGATGGTTGTTAATGCACTGCACTTCCTGCCAGTGTCAGCCCCTTTCCCTTAAAAAAACCCAGAGAAAGTCCCAAGGAAGGGGGCAGGACCAAAATGGGACATACTAACGTCCTTCCTTCTGTAAGCACAGCTTCATGCCTATGGTTAACCTTGTTCAACAGTAGAGGTATTTCATGTCTTTATTTAATCTGGGAATCTGCTAAAGGTATTTGGACACAGAATCATGGCAATGTTGGGCTGGAAAACAGTGTTTTGCTCATCCCTCTGCCTCCCAGCAGACTATGTCTACATCATCCTTGACATATCTGTCTACCCATCTGTCAGGAACGAAGCCTGCTTGTGTTGTTGGTGTTACCACATACTCCTCAAAAACATGGATGAATTTGTCACAGAGGAGTCTTAGATTGTGACTGGAGCCAACATTGGACATCCACGTCTTACTTCTGTGTTACACATAGGACCTTGGAGATGTATTTTAGGAAACCAGTTTTGATGTAGGATTGTCCTCGGGTCTTCTAGAGCTTGCCCTGTTATTTGAGGAGAATTAGTGTTTTCTCTTCATTCTGCAGCACTGGACATTTCCAGTCAGGCTCAGAAGATAGGAACTGCAAAAAGATACCTGACTGCCAGATAACTTTATTAGACACGCCAACAACATGAGCCCAACTCTCATCCACAGTCCTTAGCCGCCTTCTCCTTGCCCTGCAGTCCTCCCAGTAAGTCTGCAGGAATCTCTACTCCCATGAGGACCTGGCCCAGATCACACTTCACAATTAACACCACCACAGATATTTCAGATAGTTCAGGATTCTTCACACTCTCGCAGTTTCACAGAATCATAGAATGTATTGGGTTGGAAGGGACCTCTAAAGATCATCTAGACCAACCCCCCTACAATAAGCAGGGACATCTCTAACTAGGTCAGGTTGCTCAGAACCCCATCAAGTCTGACCCTGAACTTCTCCAGGGATGGGGCCTCCACCACCTCTCTGGGCAATCTGTTCCAGCAATCAACCACCCTTATATTAAAGAACTTTTTCCTCATGTCAAACCTAAATCTACCCTTTTCTAGCTTAAAACCATTACCCCTTGTCCTGTTGCTACAAATCCTTGTGAACAGATACTCCTCTGCTTTCCTTCCTAGGCCCTCTTCAGGTACTGGAAGGTCATTATAAAGTCCCCTCGGAGCCTTCTCTTATCCAGGCTGAACAGACCCAACTCTCTCAGCCTGTCTTCACAGGAGAAGGAGAAGTGCTCCAGCCCTCTGATAATTTTCGTGGCTCTTCTCTGGACATGCTCATGTTTGTTCTTAAACCTCTTAAAAGCAGAAATACTTCTTTTGCATGCCAGTAGCTGGCAGACCTGCAGCTTCTGCCTTCATTCTCTGCTCCTTCAGTCTTTGCTGCCATGGTTTCGGCAAAATCACCCTGATTATTATTTTTTTGTTTCTGTCAGTCTCAAGGTTCCCGTCTGCAGATGCCACATCTGTGCCCTGTCTTGTCAACACCATCACCAACCTCTATGTCTTTCCCACTCCCAATGCCTTTGGACTCCAGTCACCTCCTTAAATAGACTCTGATACATCATGCCCTCTTCCTCAGTCAGACCAGAGCTCAATTTAAAACTAAACTTCTATGTAAATAGCTAGGTTGAAAGCCTTCTTCCCACTTCCAGTTTGTTGTCCTAATCTCAATATGAGTACCTCAGGTGGGCTCCTGAGAGATCATCCATCTCTGTCTCTTCCTGTTCTTCCACCCCACTTACCACTTAGCTCACATCAACTCTCTGAGTGGTCATTTATCCACCAGCTTCTTTCTATGCTTCTCCTTTTAGTTATCTACCTGACTGGGGGGACTATAGGGCACAGTGAGTGAAGGAATGAAATATGAAACAGAGACAAAATTCATTTTATCCCAAAGTGCTGAGAATCAGGGTTTGGGGATTTTTTTTATTGTTTTGGTTTTGGTTTTCAGTTTTGTGGGTTTTTTTTCATATCACCTTCTGTCTGCTTAAGCAAACCTTCCTGAGCTCATCCTCACGCTCTGTGAAAAGCTAAGTTGTGATCACACAAACAGTATCTGCCTCACTTCTCCCTAAAACTCACATTGTTTTCCCTACTAACTAGCCCTGGTCCATGCTGTTCCCTGGGCTCAGGAGGCCGCACAGAACCTCACATAAAGCAAATGAATATTCAGCCCATCCTACACGATCTATCTCAGTATTACTGAGGCTCACAGTCCCCAGGAACCACTCTGGGTTCACCTCAGCATCATCTCCTAGCTCAGCTAAGCAATAAAGAGCGCAAGGCAGATGTGCTGTCCTTCCTGCACACACCACTGGCCAGAGAAAAGCTGTGTCACCTCTGTACGATGGTATGAGTTACAGCTATAGCAGCATTTGCAAGATGCAACAGGTGATTATTTAGCTATGGCAAGTCTACAGCTTTGCTTAAGTATGACTCTGAACAAAAACTCACTGAAAACTTTATTTTACTTTCTATGAGGCTAAAATCTGGTCTATAAATAAGGCAGAAGGACAATGCTAATAACCAGGAACTGGAACAGGTCACTTTTATCATGATCAGAAAAGGAAAGATTGACCAAAGAAATCGAGGTGGCATTTTGCCCTAGAGCTGACAAAGATTATAATCAGTTACCACCCCTTCCTCACCACTTGGGAGCTTCCAAAAGAAAGAAAGTCCTTTTTTCTCAGGTAATAGCATAGCTGTTGTCTAACATAGAACTGCAGAGCCAGAGGGGCTGGGCAAGTGTCAGCTGTACCATGAAGAGGTGTATTGGTGGCTGCTGGGACTTCAGCAAGAACATATGGCATTCCCTGAAAAGACTGAATTCAGAGGCTCACATCAGTACAGTGATCCAGAGCTCAATCAACACCACATCCTGTTTGTCGACCATACCAATGCCCTCTGCTCACTCCACATCCATCACTACGGCTTCCCTCTTTGTGATTAGCAAGAGAGGTCCATGAACATATGGGCTTGTAGGTGGTGATGTTTCCACTAGCGGGGCCCTCTGCCCAAAAGAGATTGCAGTTGCCAAGAACCACCCTATGGCAAATTATCCCACAGAGATATGGGTCCATCTGTTGATCCTGACACACCAGAGGTCCCCTTCTCTCCCCTCTTTGCCCAGAGAAACCAATATACCACTGAGATCCCTGACACTTTAGAGATTCACTCTACTACCTACTCCGTTTACATCTACATATGGACTCTTCACCCCAGGCTCCTTTCATAAATGACATAAAGAAAGAGACCTGCTGGGGTTTCAATTTCCATTATCTCCATGTAGCTGACTAAAATGGGTCAAATGCCTGGTGACCTCAGATGCCTCTTTCTCCCCACAGCTGACAGAGACCAGGCAGCTAGTCGAGGTGGAGACGTCTGGCATGTAGGCTTGAGACAAGAGGGGATGGCTCCCAGTTGTGATGTCTCACCTGCCAGCAGCTGAGCAAATTCAGAGATCAGCTTATGGGTCTTTGTCTGCATTGAGACCCAAATGAACAAACACATGTATTGCAGAAAGAGATAAATAAGCTGAGGGCAAAATGATGGTCTATAGCTTTGCATAAGTGTGACCCTGAACCAAAACTGACAGAAACCTTTATTTTGCTTTCTATGAGGCTTGACTCTGGTCTATAAATAAAGCAGAAGGACAATGGTAATAACTAGGGACTGGAAAAAATGACATAAGCCATATAACTGAATTTTATAGTAATGAGATTTGGTAAAGCACCATCCTTCCACCATCCTTTCCAGTTCCACTAGAAAGTGCACTGCAGAGAACCACCTTGCTTTGACAGGGAGGACAGGGAGAAGCAGAGCTGTTTTCAGAAGACCTTCTCTACCTTATTTGCTCAAATATTTTGATAACAACATCTTTAGTTTTCTTGATAATACCTTCCCCTTGTATGAGGGGGAGGAGGGGACAGGGGAGCTGAAAACGGAAGCTGGAGGATGCATGTTCTTTACTATTTCACCAATAAAATAAATCAAAGCATAAATAGCAAGTGTGACTGCAAGGGTGGGAGGGGAAAACCTGGGTAAATTCAGCTCAACATGTGCACAGTCCTTCAAGACAAGTAACAGTTACTCCCACATCAGCATTCGTCTCTCTGGTTTCCGTGGATAAGTAGGGTACGACCTTGTCTAAATCCCATTCACAAGCCAGAACAAATCTCTATAAGCCTCAGATGATCTTTCTGTTTCCAACACACCAGACCCAAAATGCCTCCTTTTCCACTCAGACTGATTCTTGCCCCACTGCAGCTGTTCCTGACTGGTACTACTGATCTCCATCACAAGAGCAGCAGGCTCACCAGCCTGTAGAAACTCCACACCAAAATCTGATGGCCACATCAAAAACCTCCTCAGAAGAAAAGGCTTGGATCCAAGTGAAAAATTAATAATATGCCAGTTTGGTTTTGAAACAAAATAGAAGCTGAATTTCTGCTCCTGAAGCACTCGCAGAAGTCTGAGGGATTTTTGGTGCTTGATGACCCCAAAGCTTGGCCTTTTTCTTAATGTGACACCCATCCTGTTGAGGGCTGTGGTGTCCCTGAGTATTCCAGTAGGTTGTTAACTGCTCTTTCACAAAATCGTGGGGTCATTAAAAAGCCCAAGCTGAATTAGGACTTCACTTGTGCCAAGGCAAAGCTTCAACAAGCCTGTTAGTTTCAGTTTCTCTGGCCTTACGTGTGTGTGTGTTTGCAATAATTCTATTGCCACTAGCACTTCTCTCTCATTTTAAAATTAAAAAATAAAATTAAGGACACATATGTGAGCAGTTTATTTGGGTTACAGGTTAAATTTGGCCTCTCAGATGGACACATTTAGCCCACAGTGAGGCTGCTGCTGCTGTGTGTTTGCTCTCAAGGACAGAATGGGTTCCGAAGTGTTGTGTTGCTGCATCAATGAGGCCAGAGTATACACCTACCAAACTCAAGAAAAACCTTAGTGTCAGCCCAAAGTTATGAGTACATTTGTTAGGGGGGTTCTTCCCACACAAAACACCAGAATAACTTCACAAAACCACGAGTCAGCCAAAGCCCCACAGCCAGCCTGCTTTGAGAATGCATCCTCTTTCACCCTTGATCCCTGTGTCCCCGAGATGAGCTACATGAAATCCACACTCTCAGCAAACACGAGCATTTACCGTGGTGTGACAGCCCTTCCGCTTACTGGGATGGACTGGGTTTATGTGCTTTTCCAGAAAACATGTGGTGCAATGACATATGAGGGAGGAATTGCACTCCTGGCCTGGGCAGGTGGAACGACAGAATCATAGAAGGGTTTTGATTGGAATGGACCTTAAAAATCATCTAGTTCTAACCCCCCTGCCATGGGCAGGGACACCTCCCACTAGATCAGGTGCCTCAAAGCCCCATCCAGCCTGACCTTTGAACATTTCCAGGGATGGAGCATCCACAACTTCCCTGGACAACCTCTTCCAGTGTCTCACCACCCTCACAGTAAATAATTTCTTTTAAATATCTAATCTAAAACTACTCTTTCAGTTTGAAACTATTACCCCTCATCGTTTCACTACAATCTCCTATAAAGAAGTCCCTCCACATCTTTCCTGTAGGCCCCCTTAGATACCAGAAAGCCACAAGAAGATCTCCCTGGAGCCATCTCTTCTCCAGGCTGAACAACCCCAATTCTCTCAGCCTGTCCTCACAGCAGAAGAGTCCCAGCCCTCTGATCATGTTTGTGGCCCTCCTCTGAATCCACTCCTGTGCTGAGGACTCCAGAGCTGGCCCCAGCACTGCAGGGGGGTCTTCCCAGAGCGGAGCAGAGGGGCAGGATCCCCTCCCTCACCCTGCTGCCCACGTGCTGGGGATGCAGCCCAGGAGGACATTCACTTCTATGCTGTGAGCACACGGTGCCGGCTCAGCTCCAGCTTTTCATTCGCCACAGAAGTGGAATCTGTGTTTGACTTAAAACTGTTGTTTTGGTTATAAGTTTTCTGCTGATCTGTTACTGGATCTTTCAAATGCCTTGTGCCTACCACAGTAAGAAACAGAAGAGTCTAGTCAAAGCCCTGGCCTCATGGATGACATTTTAGGGCTGTGATTTAGTCCACAACACTTGACCAAGACACAGCAGTGAGGAGCAGATCCATGCTGGTGATGAGGGAGAGCCATCTCTTCTCACCTTCTCTGCTGAGGTCCAAAACTTGCCTACATACAGCATTCAAGTGCAGTTCATTAAGTCCATTACCCTTTTCTGGCTACATCTCTCCCTGAAGGCAATGGCATAATTCCTTTCTGTCCCATAACAGTCACAAAGTTCCTACTAAACCCAAACTAGGCATTTTGATCTTCTGAAGTGAAGACAATACTGTTGGGATCAGCAGTGCATGGACACACAAGTCCCAGACCAAGTGGATCAAGATACCTTCTCTGGTCTCAAGAGCAAAAGCACATCCATCCCTTAGGTTTATCTCCCTTCCTTGAAAGATCCTTGTCCATCCTGTCTACGGGGAACAGTCCCTATCATACACAATCACTCAAAGCGTGCCTGCCAGAGCACTGCTCAAACAGGTCAAGACCTGGAACTGTGCTGACACTTAAATGGTCTTGCTGACTGCAACACAGTGCTCAGACCTGTTATTTTATTAGCATAGCCAGTAACTCCAGAGACACAATAAAGGAGACAGCTTGCTCTCAGGAGCACATCCAGCTCACACCAGCTGTCAGGTGGAGCTGTGTGACCCGTGCAGCAGGAAGGAGTGGGCAGCAGGTCCCAATTCTTTGCTTAACACCAAAGATGGTCCAGCAAGGAAAAGAAATATCACTGGGGCAATATGACCAGGCATCATTGCTTTAGTTTGGACTGGGACTTGTTTTGCGCTACGTATGATGAACACTTCATAGAATCATAAAATCACAGAATAATAGAATCATAGATTCACAGTAAGGTTTGGGTTGGAAGGAGCCTTCAAAGGTCACCAAGTCCAACACCCCTGCAGTGATCAGGGACATCTTCAACTAGAGCAGGCTACTCAAAACCATGTCCAACCTCACCTAAGTTCACTTGCATCTCTTGAGACCTCACCTTCAACCCTGAAAGCAAAGAGTGCTTCCATATTGCCTATAAGGTGGGAGTTTAGGCAAAAGGCACACTTGTGTTGTTGAAGAGTCTGAATGTGTCCATTCTGGTTTTGGGTCTACAAAGCCCCTTTTCCCTGAAGAAATAACAAGCAGAAAGGTCTTATGACTCGGATATCACCTAGCAGGAGGTAATTCACTCACTCTGTCCTAGGCACATTTTCTGGAGGTCTCTTTCTTTCCTACAAGGAGCAAGGACGCTCTTGTCCTACCTGTTGTGGTGTGTGAGCATGAATCCTCATGTTTGAAAGCAAGACTAACAAAGCCAAGGGAAGAGCCAAAGCTTCAAGAACACTGAAGAGCACTTCTGTACAATGTGCTAGACCTAAACGCAGGTGAACCTCTACCTTAAACCTTCACCTTTCTGCAGTAGGAAGGAATGTACTAACCACCCCCAGCCCACACCCACCTCTTGCCATATACCTATCTATCTTCTACCCACCTTGTAACCAGTGCCACCTTCTCAGGCTGTCTGTCTACACAGGGTTTTTCCTGCCCTGGATTGCTGTCGTCATGAATCTGAGGTCTACTCTACCTCCTCCACTCAGTGATCCACTCTGCAGGCACGGTCACATCTTCTCCCCTGTGCCTAGAACAATCTTTTCAAACCAGCTTCAAAGGTCTTTTTCCTGTCTTTTTAAATGGTAAAAACCTCCATGAGCAGCAGGTGTTTTCTACTGCTATAGAAAAAAATCTGTCAAACGTATTTGATACAGAACCACTTTTAAAAATAATAATTAAAAAAATACATATTTTCTGAAGAAAAATTGGGGTTTTGCTCTAGAAAACTGAGATGTAAAGTCTGAAATGTTTTGGTTCAGTTAGCCTATCATAACGCCTCATTGAAACTATAGGTAAGATTCCCCCATATATTCAGTCTTTCTGTCAACCAGGTTTATTCCCAGGAGGATGTCTTCTATGAACACCATTGCCAGGGACGCTGGGGATGGAGCCAGCACCTTTCAGCACCACACAAAGAGGTCATGGTGCATCTTGGAAGCTTCAGGAAACTTACTGAATGGAAAAGCACATACCATATCTCACTAAATTCCTGTGACACACAATAACAGCATTCAGAACCAAAATATTTTTGTTGCAGATCAAAATATTTCCACTGAAGAGCTAAAAACCCCCAAATTTTCTGTCTGGAAAGGAAAACACTTCTATCATTGCTATTTATTTCACTTGTCCTCTAAAACCAACTGAACCTGTAAGTCTGAAGCTTCCAGCTTAGACCCTGCTCTTCTAACACCCTACCTGAAAGCGTGTCACAGTGCCTATCAAGAGCTGTGATCTTGCAACACACAAGACTACAAGACTTCCTCCTTTTTTCCATCTCCTTCTTTCACCATTTCTACTTCCATATGCACCATTCTTTTCCTACCTTCGCTATGACTCATTCCCAGGTACATTGTAAACTCCTTAGGATCAGCTTTTTTATGTGTTCATGCACTATCTCATCCTCAGCTCCTGGTCAGGGCAGTCATAATTATGGGGACAATCCTCCTACTGTCACATTTGCTGATAATTATAACATCCTATGCACAGAACAATTTTTATTGTCACTTTTGAATTCATTTACATATCATGGACAATGTTCCAACCATCTCCTACAGGCACTTCTCTTTGACGTCACATCATATTCTTTCCTTTAACTAACTGATCCTGGTCTGGAAACCCCAGATGAAAACTGTCTGAATTTCTCATCATTGTAGCTGCCTGTCTATGCTAGGAGATTGTTTCAATGCTGCAATACTTTGGTAACCTAATATATATTTCTCATTAAAAAAAATCAAAAAAAAGAAAATGAAAAATGATGCCTCCTGTAATTGCTTTTTGGTTTGTTTCCTAGTTCGTAATCAGTGGGGTTAAGATACAGGGCTTTTTTCTTTTTCTAAACTCAGGTATTCCACAGGCATTACTGATGAGATGCAAATAAAAAAAAACATGCCATGAAAGATACAGTTTCTCCATAAAGAGCTTCTTCCACTCCTGGAGAAGTGGCATCATCTCCTGACGGAAGGGCAAGAGTGCCCTGGCCTTGGGAGATAAAATGTGGCAGAATGACCTTTTCTGCTCTGTTTCATTGCAAGTCTACACACAGTCCCAGTAACACTGCTCAGTGAAGTTCATGTCCTGATTTGTGGATATGCTGAGGGGTTTCACACTTTCTACTGGCTGAGACACCCCTTTTTGTCTGCAGGCACCTCCCAGACATCTCAGAGCTACTTCCTCAATAACATTTAATGCAAAGCATGGGGGTTTTATCTCTATTTTGTAGCCAGGTCCAGACTGACATGCAGGTCAGGTCCTCAACAGCTTAGTGACAGAGTGTGAGTCAGAGTCAGTAAGATAAACACTTGACCATGTAGGAAAAGCACTGCAGAGGGCACAGCACAAAGTGCTCACATAATGAGCTTTACCCACCAGCCCTTCTTTCCTCATTGACCTGGCAGTGTGAGGGTGCCTTAAAATGGTCTTGGTATTAAGACTCCCTTCACTTCCCTGATGAAATAGCAAGTTCAGTAGATGTAACAGAAGTCACAGGAGGATTCATATCAATCCTGCCATATGAGGAAAGGCTGACAAAACTGGGTTTGTTCAGCCTTGAGAAGAAAAGGCTTAGGGGAGACCTTTTAACTACATACCAGTACATAAAGGGTGGCTATGAAGAAGATGGAGACTCTCTTTTTACAAGGAGTCACATGGAAAAAACAAGGGGTGATGGGTACAAGTTACTCAGGTCTGATTGGACTGCAGAAGAAAATTTTTCATCATGAGAACAATTAGACATTGGAATAATCTCCCAAGGGAAATGGTGGAGTCCCCTGCATTGGACAGTTTTAAGATTCAGCTTGACAGGGTGCTGGGCCATCTCATTTAAACTACATTTTCACCTTGAAAGGCTGGACTAGATGATCCTTGCGGTCCCTTCCAACCTGGTATGCTATGATTCATAATGTCCCTGTTCTCACTCATATATCAACTGGAATTTTTTTTTGTCTTTCAGGGTTGATATTTCCTATGCATATGCTCTGACCATGCTGTTGTATCTCCTGGAGGTAAGTAAGTGGGACATTTGTATTTGACAATAAGGAAAAGGGGATACACTGCTTTGAATGAATGCCAAGCAAATTAAAAGACATAATAATCAAGGCAGCTGATTACGGAGAAGCAATCCAGCCCCAAACAGGCGGAATGTGATGTGGATATCACCATTCACAAAAACCAGAAAAATGTTATGTAGAGCTTATCATCTGCGAATCTCAGGTCTCTTTACAGCTCAGATAAACATCAAGAACTTCACTTGAGCGATAACCGAACCCAGCTTCCGCAGCACACACATGGCACCGTGGTGAGAGGGACAAGGCATGGTTACATGGAAGCTGCACCATTTTATTTTCATCTTGCCTTGGGTACATCCTGTACAACTGTACACTTATTCCATCCAGCACTTCTGCCCCAAAAGAGGAAACACAGGGGAGTATTCTTACACATAGGTGGAACTAAAAATATCCCCAGATGGGATGGCACCATCCTGCCCCAGCAAGCTGCTCCAAAGCAACGGTGCTGCTACAAGGTACGGTATAAACCAGAGGAATTCTCCATTGCTGAAACAGAAATGCGTAATTTGAAAAGCAATCCAGGTTTGTTCCACACACAGCACCAAATTAACAAACTTGATCTCCACTGCTGGATGTGATCTGGTTGGCGGTGGCGAATTAAAAATCTCCAGCAGGCCTAATAAATCAAACAAGCAACGATGCAAAAAACCCCTTTGCAATAGGCTAGAGAGAAGGGTTTGCAGTTCACGCTGCCTTTGCCAACGTTTTCCTTCCTGCCAGGCCTACAACCAGGGTGTTCTGCTTAGGATGTGAGTGCAGGCAAACAGAGAACAACACCATGAAATGGAAACAAACTGTCACAGTGAGCTCACAGGCTAACACAGGCTGCCTTTTGATGTCAACCACGAACATGATCTGGTGAACATTTCTGTGTGAGAACAGGCAGCCAGCACGTGAGTAACCCTGCAAGGGAACCGTGCATGAAGCTGTAGGTACCTGTGATGACAGGATCAAGGCTCTGGTTAGTCCCATAGATGATTTCACACATATGGCTTTTGGATGTTCAACCTACTGTATTGACTTTCTCTTCCTTTTCTATTTTGAGAATCACTTTTTTGAAGCTTAGAACAACACTCCACTTGCTTACATGAATCCTGGCTTCCACAAAACGGGAAGCAACAGCAGAATTTGCAGCCAAATGTTTTAACTTAGATCCACAAAGATATATGTAAAAAGCCAGGTGTAGCTCCTATAGAGCAGCCCTTCTGACAAAGGTAGGTAGTTTACCTCCTTCCTAGGCTGTGACAGAGCTCTTTGCAATTAATTCCAGACAATAAGAGAAGAAATCAAAAAGTTGCCATCAGAAGTTATATTCACCATCTCTCACCTTCTTCAGAAGAAGGTAGGAGTTTATACAGAGACTAACCTGAAAAAGATCGCAAGGAGGAAAAATAAAAACTTATTATGCTGGGAAGTGAAGCTGCTGGGGCTCTCCTTCCCTCCTGGTCTCTCCCTCTATGATTTTCCTTTGAGACCGTCCACCTCTGACATGATGATGAGGCACACACTGCATCCATGAGAAGCTCTGATAGCCAACCGAATGACTTTCTTTGAAAGGAAACACACTCCAGGCAGAAAAAAAGAATGAGTTCGCTCCACCCTGGCAGTGTAATAACTCTCTGCTTACAGCTCTCCTTGGTGTGAAAAAAAAAATGGAATGTTTTACCCAGGGTAGCAGTGTGATTACAAAACTAGCCTGGGCACAGGGGAGCTGCTGAGATGTAGGATGGAGGTTCAAGAATCTTTGATAGAGCTTTGAAAAAGAAATCCCAAAGGACACGTAGAAGTGGGGAGAAAGCCTAATTAAACTCTGCCTTGCCTATGCAAGTGCAACTATGGTATAATCTTAAAGCAGGGAGTCTTTCATGTTAGAAACCTCTGCACAGGCTGAGCATTACTTGCTTCATTCATCACATGTCCACAAAGTCATGTGAGGAAAATGAGGGGTTCAACATGCCTCAGGGAGCTTTGGCAAGTAAAGGCTGGCTGACATCAAAGTCTCATGTCCAGCCTAGACAACAAAAAAAGAGACAGAAGCAACAACCAAGAGCCTGCACTGGGATCCAGATTCAACTCTGAGGTCAGGCATTCAGCCAACGGCAGCTCAGTGGATCTGTGAGCTCCAGGAATGCAGTTGTCTTAGGACGCCATCTGATACCTCCAGCTGAACGCAGCCCAGCAAACAGGTGGGACAGGAACATCCCTGGAGCAGGTGCTCCTTGCCAGTCCCTCAACCCAGCTCCTAAAAGACACTCCCCAGAAACTCAAGAATGCCTAGTGGCCTCAACTGGCATGTGGAGTCCTTTCTTTAATCAAAAAGAAGGATAAAAAAAGAAACGTAAAAAACACAGTTCCAGGACCTCAAGGTCCTGGCTGTTCAGAAACACAAAAGTCAGAACACTGCCCTATTCACTGCAAATAGTTCTGCTTCTCCCTCCCCCCCAAGTCTTTTTAATAGCAAGTTCAGTGAAACTTTATCTCTTCCTGCCCTAGTAACCCTACTAAATAATCTGCTGCTAGCATGACTCAATTGCATGGCTTTCAGCTGCTGAAGTTATTCTCTTCGCTACTGTTCTTTCATCGGTGGAAATTCAAAAACAGAGCCCATAAAAAGCTTTCCACCCCTGCAAAGTCTCGCACTACTGGAGATTAAAGCACACTTGGGAAGTTAGTTACTTGCATTGTAGTTACAATGAGAAAGGATCCGATTGCACCCAAGAGTTTTAACTTCATTAGCATTCAACGTGCACGCAGGGAACACAACCCAGGTCTCAGGACTGAGCAGCCAGGTTGGGTTTTCGAGTCCCCTCCTTCGGAAGGAAATGCAGCTTACAGCACTGCGCAGCGGAGGAGGGACGGAGGCTGCTCAGTTCCCTTTGCCGCTCAAATCTACTTTCAAATTTATCACAGAGCTAGTTTGTAGATTAGTACATCTGGGTAATATACCCAGCTCCCGAGGTACAACATTGCTTCTAAAAGTAGACTTAGAATCATGGAATAATGGAATCATAAAATCATTTAGGTTAGAAAAGACCTTTCAGATCATCTCGTCCGACCATAAACTAGCAAACTTCTATCTGGCTGTCTTATTACGTATTGCTGGAACCAAGAAACACCCACAAAACATTGCAGAACTGAGCAAGGGAAAGTATTTTCCCCCTATATTTTCCCCAGTTTGTTTACTGTGTTGAACAACACTTTGGTTACAGTCGGTTTTCACTGTTTTTCTCGTTTTCCCCTCTTCTTTTCTTCTGCGTGAAGGCACACGGGCGAAAACAACACTGTTTTTTAAAGGCAGGGAAGTGTGCTTGTGAAACCACAAGCACTCGCAAAAGACATCAGGTGTAGAGCCTGAGAGTAATCTAAACTCTTACTAAAGAAAAAAACAACAAAAAAAACCCCAACAAACCCCCCCTCCCAAAAAAAAAAGAAAAAAACAACCAACAAAACTCTTTGGCTAACATCATAACTCTTTTGGCTTTAACATCATGTCGCAGGACAAGACCCGAAGCAGCGCATCCTGAGCAGCATCCCTGGTACGGTGAACAAATAGTCCCCAGCAAAGCACCAAATAGTGCCCCAAACTTTCTGCCTGTCGCTGCCCCGCTGGGCAGGGGTTGTCCCTCCTGCCCTGCTCCCGGGGGTCTCCCTCGCCCCTCTCCAGCCCCCC
>VZZY01013094.1:0-100243 GCA_013400335.1 Eurystomus gularis | reverse complement strand
TCTGCAACTAGAGCAGGTTGCTCAGAGCCCCGGCCAACCTCACCTGAAATGTTTCCAGAGATGGGGCATCAACCACCTCTCTGGGCAACCTGGGCCAGGGGCTCACCACGCTCAGTGTCAAAAATGTCTTCCTTCTCTCTAGTCTAAATCTCCCCTCTTTTAGTTTAAAACCATCACCCCTTGTCCTTTCACAACAGGCCCTGCCAAACAGATTCTCCCCATCTTTCTTATAGGCCCGCTCTAACTACTGAAAGGCAGTGGGAATGTCTCCACGGACTCTTCTCTTCTCCAGGTTGAACAATCCTAAGTGTCTTGTGGCCCTCCTCTGGACCCACCCCAACAGGTCCATATCTTTGCTGAGAACTCCAGAGCTGCCCCAGCACTGCAGGGGGGTCTCCCCAGAGCAGAGCAGGGGGAGGATCCCCTCCCTCACCCTGCTGCCCATACTGCTGGGGATGCAGCCCAGGAGGACATTGGCTTCTGGGCTCTGAGCGTACGTTGCTGGCTCAGCTCCACTGGTCCTGTGGTTTCCTCCTGTGCTATAAGATTAGGTGAGATGCTGGGGGATGTGGGCAGATGGATCTGGAGGGGGAAATTGGACTGGGAACATGGGAAAAGAGCAACAGGAAGGAAAGGAAATCCCAGAAATGCAGGTACCAAAGGATTTTGGGGAAGACACTACAAAATCCCCCATTTCTGAAGGAGCACACAAGCCCAGTGAGACTAGTGGGCTTCACTGCTGCTAACAGCCAAACAAACATGATTACAGCTATAGCAAGGAGACCTATAGATGTTCTTCACAACCCTGACGTACCCATAGAAGACATGAGTCCGTGCTCAGGTAACTTCTGTGGGTCCTAAGGCTCTGGTGAAGAATCTCAAATGGTGTTTCCCTGGTCAGCGCACCGTTAGAGGTGCAGAACATGCCACCTACCGGACCTGTAAAAGAGATATTTTGTTTGTGATCATCCAAATGAGGTGTTTAGAACTTCTGGGGCCTGTAAGTGTTCACTTTGAACAGGGTTGGGTGGTTCTTTGAATACCATTGTGATTATTTTGCCTTGCTTCTGATTGTTAAAATGTGAAGTATGCATTTAAAGAAAGGTGAGGCAAGACAAAGGGAAAAGCTGCTGGGATTTTGGAAATCAGCGGAAATGAATTGCTTTCCAAGAGTGGTTCTTTCCTCTTTCCCAGAACAATTTGAGCTGCATATAACACCTATTCCTGTTAGCAGCAGGAGACAAAAAGACATTTCATGAGGCAGATGATTTTGCATTTTAATTGTTCACACCCCATTAACTTACATATCCATCCTTCCTGTCTGCATCAGAGTCCATTATACTGGGGAGACAAGAAACGTGGTGTTGATGCTGCAAGCATGCAGAAGATATTCTTTCATCCCAAGTGAAGGTGAGCTATAGGTAATTAAAATCCCACGTATTGCCATCCCAAGTGTAAGTTTTCTGCACAGGAACATGATGGTTGGAGGACCATCGCACATCCACCTGCACTTAGCCTAGACGAGGACAAGCTTTGGGCACCGTAGTGGTGTATCCCCAGCTTCAATGCAGTCCCATGGTCTCTCCTCCATTCCCTGACCCCATTGATACTGGCCCAACACATGCACCAGATCCCACCTGTGGGACAGAGCATGACACAGCAGCCGGTTACGTGACAATCACTTTGCCTGTAGGAAATGTGGAGGATCTGCAAATATTTAGGCTCAGGATTAGTTTTTGTGTATCATCCACAACAAACAGTGCATTAGGTCGCTTAGCTCCAATGTATGGGCAGAAAAAGGCTTCAGCCTGCGTTCTCCCCCAGCAAAATATTTGGCTGTGCAATGACAAGATCTCAAAGCAGGAAAAATCCTTGGCAGAATATCTTGGCAGTGTTAGGTCTGTGGCTGGACCTGATGATCTTAAGGGTCTTTTCCAGCCTAAACAATTTTATCTTCCAGACCCTGTCCCAAGAAAAAATCCACAGGAGCCCTTTCTAAGGGGGTATTCACTCATCTGGTCCATCCAGACCTCTGACAGCTCCACACCTGCCCACCTCAGGCTATCCGGAAAGCACTCCCTTAATGTGTAACGTAAACCTTCCGTCTGTGATTTAAGCCCACTTCTTGTTGCAGAATCGTAGAATCACAGAATGGTTTGGGTTGGAGGGGATCTTTAAAGGTCATCTAACCCAACCCCCTTGCAGCGACCAGGGACATCTTCAGCGGGATCCTGTCCACCAGGGACATGGAGAACAGATTTTCCCCTTCTTTTTCGCAGCAGATTTTTACGTATTTAAAACCGAGAGCATTGTAGCCTGGGAAGCAGCAGCCATATTAACGACCCAGCTGACACAAAGCTTCCACTGAAACACGCATCAACTGCTTTCTGTTATTATTGTCATTTAACTCAACTTGTACAACTAATCAGTCCTTGCCTTCTACAACAGACGAGGCCACTCCTGTGGGTGTAGGTATTTGGAAACCAAAAGCCCTTAAAGCTGCATCTTTCTGGTGGAAAATATCACCACAAGCCGTGGTGTTTTCTTTCCTGTATTTGAAAACCACCCACATTTTCAGTAAGAAAAAAAAAAAAAAAGAAAAAATCAAACTGATTGAGTGCTTTGCCTGGGCAATGGGCCTTTCTGAAGAGTTTCATTCTCAAAATATTTGGTCTCTGTTGTTTGGTTTCGAAGGATGGTTATTTGCAATTTATTGTTAATTTAAAGGAGGTGTGGGGAAAAAATAACAAGGGAACGCGTTTAATAACTGTTACAAAAGAAGGTAAAATATTCCTCTTTGTCTTTGCATTGAATTAATTGAAACTCAGTTAATGAGTCAGCGTGCCCGAAAAATGAAGAAGAAAATATAACACGTTATTTTCAATGTTAAAATAACACTAAAACTGGGCTTTTAAAAAATTTCCCCCCTTAAAGGTTTCCGTTTGTGCTCCAAGTGTGCACTGCACGTTAACACGAGGTTTACATTTCAGTCTCTTCTAGCAGTCATTAAAAAAGGACTTGGAAAGCACCAGGGAGGTCACTTCATCCCTCCTATTATGTGGCAGATCTCATGCTCCCCAGACCACCCACTCCCAAGAGGGATCTGTCCACCTGACTGTCACATACTTCCACCTCAGGAGCTCCCCAGCTCCACAGAAGAGGACAGGAAATGCAGTGAGCAAATCAAACCACTTGCAAAATGCTGTGTGACAGTGCATATCTTCTTGGCTTCACCAGAAAAGCTTGAGTAATTATGGGAGAATCTTTCTACAGGGTCCACTCTGATTTTACTTCCTTGGAACTCCTTGATATGTATTGTCCTTTTCAATCCCTCTACTCTCCTCTTCCCTCCCTCTCTACTCCACTTTCGTGAGACCCCACTTGGAGTACTATGGTTCTATGATTCTACCACACCCAGCTGGAACCTCCAACACAAGAAGGATAGCAACCTGTTCGAGTGGGTCCAGAGGAGGGCCAAAAAGACTGTCTGAGCTCTGGGACACCTTTCCTATGAGGATAGATTGAGAGAGTTGGGGTTGTTCAGCCTGGAGAAGAGAAAGCTCCAGGGAAACCTAATTGTAGCCTTCCAGTATCTGAAGACGGCTTACAAGAAAGCTGGGAAGGGATTTTTTATCAAGGGCTTGTAGTGATAGGATGAGGAGTAGAATATCAAGGGCTGAAGGTGGTAGATTTAGACTAGAAATTGGGAAGTTCTTCACTGTGTTGGTGGTGAGACACTGGAGCAGGTTGCCCAGAGAAGTTGTGGGTGCTCCATCACTGGATATATTTAAGACCAGGTTTGATGGAGCCTTGTGCAACCTGGTCTAGTGGAAGGTGTCCATGCCCATGTCAGGGGGCTTGAAACTAGATGATCTTTAAGGTCCTTTCCAACCCCAAACCATTCTATGATTCTATAAGTTGTAAAGACAAATAAATGAACTATGCTACTGGTCTTACGTTGTTGCATTACCCTCATAACAAGGACCAACTGAACATGTGATGCAAAATGTATTCCTAGACCTTAAAATTTGTTCTGCTGTGATTCTATAAAGGTTCACAGCTTTTTCTCTCTTTATTCAATAATTTGGTTTGTCAGTGGCCATGAGCGGGTGGCATTCAAAACAATCAATGTAAGCAGATGCATACAGTGGTTCCCACACTCTGCCTCGCTCCTGCCTGTGTCCTGCCTCCCCACCCCAGATTATGGCTTCCTCACTTTGCTGACTCAACTGATTGCCTCACCGTGCTCTCAGCCAGAGCAGCGAAACAGTGTGGATTTAAGAAAAACAAGCAAAGCAAAACTGGAGAAAAAAAAAAACCCAAACAACAACCAAAAAACCCAACCAAAAAAAAGAAGGGTTGCCCTTTGCCTGTAACAGACATCACTTTCACAGGGCATGGCTGCATGAAAGGCTGAGCGCACACAGCAGTGGTGGGGAAGAGGTGGGGAAGAGGTGGGGTAGGTGGTGGAGGGGTGGGAGTGGGTGAAAACCTCCCCAGCCAGCTCCATAGCCAAAAGGTTCATGGTGTGTGACCACACACTCTAGATGACACTGCATGAGAGGTGTGGTGCTTTGAAACTGCTAGAAAAATAGAAAGTCATTTGTGGGCAAAAGGCCATCCCCTCTCCTGGAGAACAGTTCCCCGTTGCTTGTGTAAAGCAACACCCCTTCACTACTCCCGCACAAAGACGCTACCACTGGAAGTCTCACTGAAATGGGGGTCATTGAAAGCCAACTGCAAGCTTGGCCTGTTCCTATGCTTGGGCGTTAGCTGTTGACCACCCTTGGAGACAAACTGCCAGGTTTAGGGGTTGAGGGGCTGCTATCACACATATTCTGCCATTCCTAGCTCCTTTGATAGCATTAATTAATTGCATGGGTAAATCTGAAGTCAAATCAACAGTAATCATCATTGAAATCACAGAGTCATGGAGTGGTTGAGGTTGGAAGGGACCTCTAGAGGTCATCTTGTCCAGCCTCCTTGCTCAAGCACAGCCACATATTGCTGATTGCCCAGGACCACGTCCAGACAGCTTTTGAATATCTCCAAGGATGGAGAGTCCACGACCACTTTGGGCAAACAAATGACATTGGGCTCTTTCTGTAATGTGTTTATGTACTTTCTGTATTTGCTGTCTTCCCAGTTAAAAGAACTTTAGTTTAAATTCACTTGGGATTAGCAGAAGCCATTGCCCAAGAAGGTCACAGAGGTTGAGATCAGCAGGATTTCAAGTGTGCTCACATATATATCGATGACTGCATCGGTACTTGGCACAGAAATTTGCACTCATACAGAGGGTACTCTAAAGACAAGATAACTGGGAGGCTGATCAATGTTCTGCTGCCACTGTGCTAACAATACAGGGCTTTTTGTTTTGAACATGAGACATTTTTTCAGTTTTAGATCTGGATGTCTGGTTTTTGAGCCTTGCTGCTGACAGCTCACACCATAACGTCCTCCTATGACTGATGTCTGTACCATGATTTTGCTGCAGCGTAACTGAAATCTGAAATAAGCATCATGGCTAGAAGATGTTCAAGAATCTTCTTGAGGTGGGGCAGATAGTCATAGTCACCTCCTTCAAACTAATGGGCTCTAGCAGCCCAGCTGATAAGGGCTCCCACATTTGATCTAGTGATCATGCACTCATAACAGGTTGGAACCCTTCTCCCAGGAAACCCAGCGTAGAAATCCATTGTGCTGCGTGCTCTATGAAATCCTAAAAGGGACCAACTCCCAAGAGCAAATAGCCTCCTTTACACAGGGTGGTCTGGAGGAGGAAAGTCCAACAAAACAGGTTGTCTAAGGCAGGGCCAACATCTCTCACATCCTGTGAATTAGTACCTCCCAGTTTTGAATGTATTTATCTTTGTTGTGCCCTCAAAAGGAACAGCTTCTTCCCTTTTGTAGACAGGGGACTGAAGCCTAGGGACACAGAAGGTCAATGTCTAGCTCTTGAGTAACTAGTCACACATGCCCACACTATGAGACCCCAGACATCTTGTCTCAGGGTGTCTTTTGCACTTGGACTGGTCTGGGCGGCATGTGGTGAGAACTGACAGGTCAGGACTGGCAAGGGAGAACACAGAGAGAATTGGAGAGTCTTTCCCGAGGCATGGCATGGATTAATGCCAGAAGCAGCTCCAAGTGGTTAAGACTTAGCCAAAGGAAGAGCTGATTTAGTGTGGAAAAGACTCCAGGACCTGTGGTGTCTGGTAGATATGCACACAGCCACTGGTGGAGATGTGAACACCAAGCAAATTGTTTCAGCAAAGCCATATGCAGATAATCATTAGTGGTCATCATGATCTCAGTAGTGATTTTACCAAGGGAGGAGTCATCAGCCACTTAGCAAATGCGGCTGTGAAACTAAGACATAGCTCTAAAGTTGTGGTGGGCTAAGCCTGTTAAATTCTGACTCAGCCCACTCTGCCTCCCTCCTAACCCAATGTGGATTTTCTGAGCAGCCCCTTGCTCTGCTGCCGTCCCACTACTCCACTGTGTGCTGAGGCCATGCTGTCACCTTCTTGGTGCTGCAAAATGAGCCCTGATCTACCTCCAATGGGACGAAGGGCAATGGGCACAAACTGGAACACACGAAGGTCTACCTCAACATCAGGAGAAACTTCTTTCCTGTGAGGGTGACGGAACCCTGGACCAGGCTGCCCAAAGAGGTTGTGGAGACTGCTTCACTGGAGACTTTCAAAACCTGCCTGGACACGTTCCTGTGTAGCCTGCCCTAGGTGAACCTGCTTTGGCACGGGTGGTTGGACTAGATGGTCCCTTCCAACCTTGACCATTCTGTGATTCTGTGATCCTGCCCTTGGTTTGCACCAGTGCCACCTCCCGGATGGGAGAGGTCAGCTGAAAACCAGCCCCTTCTGTACCTTTTACCTCTCCTCAGTAATCTATCCATGAACAGGCATGAGCCAAGGATGACCTGTGAAGATCTTTGCTTTATTTCTCTGAATTCTCACTGCGTTTCTCACATGAGTGGCCCTGCTAATTATTTTGAGTTGGTCTGTTCACAAGAAACAAGGACGCCAGCAGACAGTGTTGTTTCCCAGTGAAATTTTACTAATAATGAGTTATTCAGTTGGGTGCTGTGGTGTGCTCACTCCTAAATTTCCCAGAAATCTGTCTTCTCAGCTGCAGAGTTAACGTAAGCTGGGGTGAGCAGAGGCTGCTGACGGTAACGTTTCAGACCTGACCTCCTTGTGGTGAATATTTTGGGTGAGGAGTGGGTTTGCTGGCTTGCTTTCTTTTAGTGGTTAAAGTGAAATGTCAAAATTTTTTCTTCTCACTGCTATGAAAATGTCTAGTGTGAGTGCATTTACCATCAGTGCTGGCTGACAGAAACAAATCAGGCTCTGGTTAAGGGAACCATCATTATATCCTTTCTATTATGGCCACAATATTCTCAAAATGATGACATTGCATAGTAGCCTCTGTTCACTGGAGGATACTGGATGTCCAGGATGCTTTTTCCATCAATGACCTCAACTTTGGGACACCCTGCAATAGACATGAAGGACTCAATTTTCAGCAGCATGGAAGAGAACAGATGGTGTTAAACATGTCGTCTTCCCTTTGAAAACCAAGAGCCCTCAGCTCTGGCAGCCAGAAGAGCTAGTTCTCAGAGGTAGGTGCTACAGACATCTCAGCTAGGATCAGGAGGACATACTTGGAGCATGTTGTGAACAACTGCAACATTGGGAAGGTACATGAAGTTTGGGTAAGCAATGATCTCTTCCTGTCACAGGTCACAGTCAATGAGTTATGATGCACTGCAGCATTCCTAGCAGGACTAGAAATGGGGTTTCTGTGGGGGAGGAAATAAAAAAGAGACCCTCAGGCATTTTGTGACTGTGGCTTGGCTACGTGTTCATTCTTCATTATTACTTTCCTACAAATGACTGAAGGCCACTCCATCAGCCCTTTAGAAACATAACTCTCTGCTTTGTGTGATCCTTATGTCCATTGTGGTCTGGCAGGGTAGAGAGAAGCCCTGAAAAGTCCACACTCATTTTGGGAGACCAGAGGAGAAAAAAGAGAAAGAAACAAAGAACAGATTAATGCTGTAGGTAACCTTCAGTACCCTAAGTCATGAAGCGTGGGAAGATGACAGGGCTGCGATGGAGGGACAGGAAGAGCACATGTACAGCGTGATGATGATTCGGGGCAGCACACAGCAAGGACACTTGCTTTGGGTAGGTGTGAACACAGAGGATGTTGCCTCACTTGGGTTGGTTTCGGGGATGCCGGTGCTGCTGCCTGCCTTGCAGTACAGTGCGGAAATACCTGAGCTCATCTGAAACACGCTCTTGTAGCTCTTTCAAGGAGATGTTCTGTGACAGTACAGATGTCAGGGAAGAAGGGCTGATTGATCATATCAAGGAGTCTATAACTGTGCATTACATGATAGTCTTCTTCATATATTGTCCTTGTCACGACAGCAGTGAAAATGCAACTTTGGGATAAGCAAACAACTGGCTGCAAGTTCTCTGGGCCCCTGGCATGCAATAAAGCCTGGGCTGCTGTGTCCTCAGTGCTCTTGTGAGTTGGTAAACAAATTGAAGCCATGGTACTGCTTCATGATCTGGTCACATCTCTGTTTACAGAAGGTCAGGATCTGAAGAGTGGAAAGATCATGAAGCATCCTTTCCTGTAGGATATCTCCTAGGCATGCTCCAGGGGCCTTACACATTTACCCCAACCATCCAGTTCTGGTGTGTCTGTCTGTTATTAAAAATAAGTCATCCCAGTAGCAGCTCAGCTGTTTTGTCTCTGGTGGATTTGCTTTGAATGCTTTGGTTTCCAGACAATGACAAACATGACTGTCTATGAATCATTTTTTCTACCTCTGGCTTCATTTGATTCTTAGAGAGAGCTCTTAGAAAGGATTAGATGGCTGGAAGCCTGCTCGGTAGTGCCTGCTCATGAGAGGAAAAACAAAAGATGGAGAGGAAAAACAAAAATACAATCACTTTTCTTTTGTCTCATCCGAAGTAGTTTATCGTGTGATTTGCTTCAGGATATGTAAGAAAAAGCTCAAACTGAGCCTGAAATTAAATGAAGGTATCTTAGAAGGTCTCTCATGCAGGAGGCAAGTGCCTCTGATTGTACTTGAAGTCTATTTTGAAGGCTTAAGAGGGACTTGGGTAATAAGCAGGCTTTGTGTTTTATCTTCCAGTACAGCCTTGCAGATTTGTACTTAATCCAGGTGTTGTCTAAGGCATCAATGTGTTATAACACTAAATGCCTCAGAAATAACAATTGAAACCAGCAATTCTTTTCATTTGTGCCTCTAGTTTTTACTCAGATGCTCTTATAATTTCTGAGCACTCTTCCATGCACGGTAGCATTAGTCAAAAGTCCTTTTCCAGGTGAAGGAATCCACAGCTCCACTTATTAGCAACAGAAGAGACTTAATTCTCTTGAAGTCCCAGAATGAATAAGGCTGAAGAACCAGAGGAATCATGCAGTGGCAGAAATTATTTTAAAATGTCACTGCACATAACCGAGAAAGGAAAGTCAGGTCCCACCCACCTACCCTAGGAAACGCAGGAGCTCGTTTAATATTCGTAGTGGGCTTTCCCTAAAAGTCAGTGCAAGTTTAAAAATGTCACTGCACAAGCTCTCAGTTCATGTTATTATCTTAGACCATTGCACATTCGGTAATGGGGAATTGGCTCCACGCTGCAATTGGAAGGTCATGTGGTACACAGGGCCCTGACTTTTTGTAATGTCAGTGCACTTAGCATTGAAAAATACGCATCTGTTTTTGTAATTTCCATTCTAGCAGTGTCCCCCTCTTCCCCCAGTTCTTTTTGATTTGAATCTTCAAGCTCTTTGGGACAGCAGCTTGTTACTCTTACAGGTCTGGACATGTGTTAGCGTGGTAGTTTTTCACCATGGTCGATATCAAGATGCTAGTGAAATATGAATGCTAAATAATAACTGTGATGTTAAGGCAGTGCATACTCCCTCTAGCAGTTATATCTTCGGCTTCTGAAATTCATGTAGAATTTCACTTTCATGAGGAGCTGTCAGTCGAATTCAGATCCAACTTGTCAAGACAGTAGAGTCGAAGAGACAGCTCCTTGTAAGTCAGAAAAAGTTCATTGACTTGAGCAGGGTTGTGCTCATTTAAACCACAATAGGCACATCTCCAATCATTTTAGAAGGCTGGATCAATAGAAATACTTGCATGATTTTGGTTCAGTGTCAGTGAAAGGAGTTGTTTCTTTTGAGTCTCTGGGACGGGAGGAATGTGTTTGTGGGAGAAAGCAAGGTGGTGGAATGGCTGGAACCAGAAGTTATACAGCCTGGTCTGTGTTTGGGGTTTCCTAGGAGAGTAACATAAGATACAGGCTAAGAGCTTAGCTTAAGAGGAAAAAACGTGCTTTTTAAGAGCCAGAATAGTGAAAAAATTGTACATTAATCTAAAGGCATGCAAGCATCAAAAGACAAGATATTCATGCATGGAAATCCATATTCATATACAGAATCATAGAATTATTTCAGTTGGAAAATACATTTAAGGTCATCAAGCCCAACCATAAACCTAACACTGCCAAGCTGTATCCACAAGTAATCTGCAGAAATGCTTAGATGCAGGGCTGTAGCAAGGGCATCATCTACATAAGATACCAAAAAAGCCTATGTATATATACACCCCCAGGCACCCCAGGATATCTCCACAGGTGTCTACATCTAAGACCAAGGAGAGGGCCTTATCATCTGCAGCAGCAGGACAAACAGGAGGTGGCAGCAGCTTAGAGATATAAAAAGAGATGCCCGGATGACAAAGGACTGTGGTAACAGAACAGCCTTGTGTTCCATCTGCCTGTGTGAGTATTTATACATGTGCATGTTTGTATTCTCCACCAGTCTCACTGTTGGTTTTGCAAATATTCTTATTGCACTGGTCCAGATACTAGAAGAGAGGGAATGTACTTTGCAAGACCGGCGACATAACTGAGCCAGGGAAGCTGCTTCAGACTGTTCTACCTGTACAGCCATTTTCCCTCTCTAATGTGAAAGAAGCGTGGAAAGTGGACAGAATGACTCTTCCATGCTTGGACCTTTAATCCTTGCTTCAGTACCTCAGCACTGTGTCTGAGTCACCACCCATCCTTCAGCTGAGAAGACTTAAGGACAAAAGGGGAAATGAGAAAAAATACCGAGATGGGCACAGACAAGCACAGACAACGCAGGACAGCTTTCTGAAGGTGCACATGTCTATTTGGGGACATAATCTGGATAATCTGGGAATTGGAACTAGATGATCCTTGAGGTCCCTTCCAACCCAAATCAGAAGCAGGAGGTGGAGAAGATTGGGAATGACAGCACTGGCCCAGGCTGAAGTTGCACAGCCATTGGCTTGTCACTTAAACATAGTTGATGCAATTTTACTTTTCTTGTTCTTGCCAAGAACTGTGGGGCTGTGGAGGAGCTGGATGTTCCTGTCTAACCTGCCCAAGTGTCCCCAAACATCACATCTTGTTTTCCAGGTTTCTTGCAGAAGAGACAGCACTAGCTCTTCAGCTGACCAAGCAGAGGGCTCTCAGCTATGTGTTGGAGGATGTATTTGCTTGTTCTTCCTCAGGCTGTTCTGCTGAGCCCGTAAGGAAGCATTTGTATGCCCTGCGCACATAATGTGCTTTCCCTCCCTGAGACCAGTTTGTTCAGTTTGGGTAGGGACTGGTCTTCTGTTTGTGCAATACCCTGCAGCATAAAGGGAGAAAGAGGAAGCGATCACTTGTGACCGGGCACTGGGCACTATAATAAGCAGAGGATGACGATACATGCGAGGCTGAAAGGAAGGCAGGAAGTGCTTATTCTTACACCAGTAGGTTTTATACTAATTCATGTGACATATGACCACGTTAGTCTGGGGTCAGGCGGTGGCATCCTAGAGGGGTGAGCTCACTGAAGGCCACAGTGGAGGACATGGCTAACCAGGATGGCTCTGTCCAACCTACCAGAGATGCAATCAAGTGTCAGTCAGTCTTCCAGGGCAGTTCAGTGATCAGACTGTAGACCACAGAAAAACCAAAAGGATCATTTTCATATGTGTGTGTGTGCGAGCGACTTTCGCTTTGAATCCTTCTGCACTTAATTTGACACAAGGAGAAGAACAGAGCAGCCACTGCTCAACCCAGCAGGGCAGGTGAATTGAGATGTCAAGGTCTTCACCTCCTTCAAATTAAAAGTGATTTTCTGACTACCTCCTAGTGGAGACTCTATAAGACAGCTGTTTTATGAGTATTGTTGGAGTGCCACCCAACAACGTAATGTGGGACATGCTTGCTTCTGGCAGGTGCCTCAGATTTTATAATAATTCAGGCAACATCCTTGACATTAGCAAGAATTATTTATCATGCAGGGAGTTTCAGTTTCGCTGTGATCGTTTTATCTGAATACAAATCTGAACTCTCCGCACATCCTCAGACATAGCTTAGGACGCAAAAATACCTAGCGTGCTGGTTATGGCCTTACTACCTAATTGTGTTTTTCTAAGATATTTTTTCACTGTCAGGTTTTGGTTTACTACTTCCTAGGGTAGAAGAACAGTGACTTGGATTTGCCTTTTGCTGTCATGGATTTGAATGTCAACATAGTTTTTACGCCCCTGTACTCAACACTGATGAGGCTGCACCTCAAATACCGGGTTCAGTTTTGGGATCCTCACTCCAAGAAGGACATTTTGGGGCTGGAGCGTGTCCAAAGAAGGGCAAAGAGGCTGGTGAAGAGTCTAGAGAACAAGTCCTGTGAGGAGCAGCTGAGGAACCTGGGCTTGTTTAGTCTGGAGAAAAGGAGTTTCAGGTGAGACTTTCTCACTCTCTACAACTCCCTGAAAGGAGGATGGAGCAGGGTGGGGGTTGGTCTCTTCTCCCAGGTAACAAGCAACAGGACAAGAGGAAATGGCCTCAAGTTGTGCCAGGGGAGGTTTAGATTGGACGTTAGGAACAATTCCTTCACCAAAAGGATGTAAAGCACTAGACCAGGCTGCCCAGGGAAGTGGTGGAGTTAGCATCCCTGGAGGTATTTAAAAGACGCGTAGATGTGATGCTGAGGGCTGGGGTTTAGTGGTGGACTTGGCAGTGCCGGGTTAACAGTTGGACTCTATGATCTTAAAGGTCTTTTCCAAATGAAATGATTCTATGATTCTATAGTCATCAGTGTCACAGGGACATGGGAATAGATCCTAGTACAGTTCCAAGGAGGAATCTCAGACATCCTTAAAGAGTTTTTCACACTTGCAGCTGCTGTCAACAGAAAAGAGCAATGCTATGCTTTGTTCTGAGTGAGGCTCCTCCTTTAAAGATTTTAAGTGTTTCATTAGTGATGTGCTCCTCCTCGTGGATTAGGAAACCATTGTGCTTGGTGCTGTGAGTTATGAGAAATTTCTGAATCCAAAATGTGAATTTCAGATGTTTAACTCCAGCTAATCACCTAGGGTCAGTGGAGACAGGCAGGTGCACTATGAACGATCTCACATATAGTATGGGTTTGCAACTCAAAATCTTCACTCTTTAGGTTAAACAGACCTTCATGTCTTTCCATAGCTGTTGATCTGAAGTGTGAAGTTCAGAGCAGAGATCCTGCAAGGTGGATGTTAGCTGAGCAACAGCTGGAAAGTGGCAGCTGCATCACAAACTGGAAACCTGGCAGCTGCTGAGGCTGAACCAGCATACTCACAAGTTTTCCTGGAGGTAGACTAGATCTTGAAATTTTCATGCAATCACAGCACTAGTAATCTGGGCTTGGTCACTCCCAGCAGCAGGTTATCATATTGATGGAGAGAAATCACCCCCAAATTCTTTCTTCTGGATATAGTGGCATATGAACAGTTCCAGCAGTAGTCACAGGTGATGTTGAGCTCCAGTATGAAGTGAGGTCCTCCCAGTAGGTGCATAGGTGAAGCTGAAGGATTCAGATTTTGTCACTGATGGAAAATTTATTGAGAGATTTTTGCTCAAACACTTGTTTCAAAACCCTGACACTCCCGCCCCCTGAAAACTTTGAGGAAATGACCTGTCTTTCCTTTGAGAATGGAAAAGTCAAAATTTCTAATGGCAATTTATTATTAGAGCTTGTGGGCAGATTTGTTTGTTTTTATTCCCCCAGAATGGGAAAAAAATAACGGAATAAAGCTACTGACTTTTAAAGTAAGCCTTCCTGTCAATATGGGCCAAGCAGGTTTTAAATTCAAACAGTTTATAGAGATTCGCACATCTCATTTCATCTATCATGCCATGATCTTGACTCCATGCCGCAAGTTGTTTAATTAGCCAAGTTAATCCACTAAGTGATGGCAAAATGTTTAGTAATGATGTCTAACTGGGGCATTCCAAGGGAACTTTGTTGTTTAATTAGGAGTTAATTGATGATAGTGTAGAGAGTATTGGGTTATAAAAGGCTTTTGCATGTCAGTTGGGCTTGTGCTGAGCTCATACAATAGCTTTTAAATGGCCTGCTCAAATTAATTGCCGTTATTATGGTACGTAGATTTAAGAGGGGCTATTATTCATTAAAAACTGTATTATAGCATTCCTTTAGATCTAGCTAATTAGATGTGGGGATAATGAAGGGTACCTGGAAGGAATGGGGAGGTGGAAAATGAGCCATCTGACATGGAATTAGCCAGTGGTTGAAATGACTGAGGAATCAGCTTCATAAGGGACCTTGGAGATCATAGAATCATAGAATCATTATGGTTGGCAAGGACCACCAGGTTCATCAAGTCCAACTTTCATCATAACATCTCTCTAGCCACTAGCCTCATGTTGAGGCTTCATCTTTCTACTGCTTTAAATGTAGCTATGATTTAGGAGCCCAAATACTCATGTGGATCTGGGCTATGTAATCCAAGTAGGTCCTTGGTACTGAGAATGGTTATATCTTGCCTGAGTTGGTGATACCTGTTAAAGTCAAGGCCCCCTTTCAGTAATTTCCACCATGGAAGTAATTTTGGATGGGTTAAGCCCTCCCAAAGTCAGTGGCTGTCCCTTCATAGACTTTCAGGGCTTCTGGCTTGGGGCCTAAGGAAGGCCTGAAGGGCAAAACTCAGACAGAAAAGGTACTGAAGCCAGCTGGGGGAGGAGAAGGCCAGTTGTGGATCCCTCAAGCTCCTGGTTGTTTGGGACAGGAGGAGCATCCTGGTGGGCAGAGCCACAGCATTAGGCTGTCAATGGGAAAAATATCTGTTACAGAGCTCTGCTGAGCATAAGGAAACTCAGGCGATGCTATCCTCTCCTACCACAGTTCAATGTCTTGGTTTCCATTCTACTCCATGACCTGGCAGAGCACAGCTGCTTTTTGCAGCTTCATGACACAATTTGTGAAGTAAGAAGAATATATGAGAGAGTTGAACTGGTGTTATGTGTGCTTGGCATGAAGTGCTTTCATAACCATGTGTTCATGGTTATGAAAGAACATACAGGAAAAACAAGTATTTAAAGGCAATAACTCGAATCATTGTCATGGCATTTCAGTAGCTTCTAATGATCACTACAGTTATGCTAAAGATGGAAGTTTGGCAGTCTTGCTTTTCCTGGGTTGACTCAAATGGGTGGAATTCTTCTCCTCTAACTTGAGTTATCTTCCTGTGAGGAGGCTGCTGAGGATCCATGGTTGCCATTGGAGATTTAGTCAATAGTCAGTGGAATTATTAGGAACTGTGTGAGCTTACTAGAGCATCTCTCTTACGAGGAAAGGCTGAGAGACCTGGGGCTGTTTAGCTGGAGAAGCCTGAGAGGGGATCTGATCAGTGCTTATTAATATC
The DNA here is from genome assembly GCA_013400335.1 of Eurystomus gularis. Classification (NCBI taxonomy): domain Eukaryota; kingdom Metazoa; phylum Chordata; class Aves; order Coraciiformes; family Coraciidae; genus Eurystomus; species Eurystomus gularis. The sequence goes on along the minus strand of VZZY01013094.1, from coordinate 84,447 downwards.
TAAATGGTGGAGAGCAAGAGGGGGCCAGACTATTTTCAGTGGTGCCCAGTGATAGAACAAGGGGCAATGGGCACAAACTGGAACACAGGAAGTTCCACCTGAACAGAAGGAAAAACTTCTTTCCTGTGAGGGTGCTAGAGCCTGTCCCAGGCTGCCCAGGGAGTTTGTGGAGTCTCCTTCTCTGGAGAGATTCCAAACCCGCCTGGATGCAATCCTGTGCAACCTGCTCTGGTGACTCATCTTTAGCAGGGGGGTTGGATGAGCTGATCTCCAGATGGCCTTTCCAACCCCTACTATTCTGTGAATCTGTGAGTTTGAAGTGCAATTTAATTGGCTGAACATGGACATCTATTTCAGAGTGGGATAAACTGCACCATGAACATCACTGATTGTCCTCCTTCTTGACACACATGCAATTCAGACTAATCCTTAATCTATTTCAGCTTCTCATTCTCTTTACTACTAGAAAGACAATTTTTCATTAACATCCAACCCAAAGCCATCACAATAAAGCCAAAGCCTCTGACTTCTTATCCTTTCACATGACACAGACCTGTAAAATCATGAATGCCATTGAGACATGTAAGAGATAATCGCCCACAGTCTTTTCTAGTACAAGAACATCAAATTATATGAAAGAAATAGACCCAAGCAAACATGCAGATGTAGTTCTTCATGCAGCATGCAAGACCTGTAACTAAGTTATGAAACCTTTCACTGGAGTATGTTGAAAGCTTAAGCAGGTTCAAAAGCCATTTAGACAAATACAGAGATAAAAATTCCTTGAGGGTTATTAAATTTGCCATTAGTAACTCTCGGAGACTGGGCATCCTCTTGCCTGCACTGAATTTCTCTTGTCTTAATGGTAAATTGCTCAAATTTAGTCTAATTTTCCTTGTAGATGATGTTTCCTTAGTCTGTGAGGTCTTTCTTGCCATTCTTTTCTTTTCCACGCCTTTCTTGAAGAGCGGGCACCAGGCTGGACCTCATTGTCCAAGGGTACCAAGCTGATACCACATGTAACAGGTTTACCTCACCTTTTGTTTTTGTTTTTTTTTTTTACAGCCTGTGCTGTATTTATACACCCCAAAGTGCTGCTTCCTTCAGGTATAAATATCTCTCCTGAGCACATGTAGCCTGGTGTAAGTCTATGGTATGCAAATCAACATGATATAAGAACATCTGCTCTGCCAGCATGCTAATGGGGGAAGGAAAGGGAGGGATTTGAAGCCTTGTGAACTCCCCAGGTAAATCCATTCCTGTCAAGATGTGACTATCCATCTCTAATCGTCCTCACCATATACCACCCTTTCCCTGGTAAATGTGGCTGGTAAATTGGGACAGAAATGTCACTTATATGGTTAAAGGACCAGTGGGTGGTTATAATAAATCTACATTTAATTCTTGTAGCTGCTAGAGGCTTGATGTATGATCTTCCTCTTCAGACCATTGAATTTATCTGATATCTGTGCGTCTACATCTCACTAGCCCGTTGGGCTCTTCAGAGACCTTGGGTGCTGGGACTTCTCCCTGCTGCTGTTAGCCGTATTTCTGATTAGTTTCTGATGTTTTATTCAGCAAGATCTCAAGCCTGGAGCTCTTGACACTTCATGAGGTGTGATGATCTAGATCCAGACTTGAGCTTCTAGGCTTGGGGCCAACAGATGTTATTTGCATATACTTTCTTGCTTCAAAATGATATGATCCTCTGAATTAGCATAGGTCTAATGAAGAACATTTATTTCAGGACACTTTCTAATAAGTCCCAGCTACATTTTGTAGCAGATATTACGTTCTAACAAATACCCTCTATAGAAACATTGCCTTCTGGTGCTTCTGAAATCTTTCAGTGGGTGGAATATGATTATAAGGAAAAAACAAGTAAAAAATGCAAAGGTTAAATCAGACAGTTGTTTTGAGGTATTTTCAGATCTGAACATCTTGGTTTTGTGGTAATTTGTATTCAGATGTCCTATGTTTGCTGAAGAAAAGCGTGAAATAAAAGTTAGTAAAATACTTTACTTTAGGGACTGGCTGACTGGCTGTGAAGTGCCAGACTGCTCTTTAACTTTTCTCACCATTTACAGGCTTAGCACTTGCTGGATTGCACTTAAATGTCACATTCTCAGCAGAAAATGGAGCTCATTTTGTAGCAGGGTGCCTGGACTTTGAGAGTGCCAGACAGTTGCTCTTTTATAGGTGTCTGGTGCACTGTAGACGTGCCTGAGTATCATGTTATCATGCTCAGCTTCTAGCCACGCATCCAGAAAGGCACAGATCCTACACAGCCAGCCTTATCTGAATGTCTTAGATACCCTGGACATCTCAGGTGGCTCCAGGCATCTAAGTTTAGGCAAGTGAAAGAAGCCCTGACTCTTTTTTATGATAACTCATTTGATTAATGATTGCTTTAGGAGCATTCCACTGAAATTCAGAGATAAAGAGGACAATTAAAACACTATCCATGTTCTTCGTCGAATTGTTCATCTCCAGATGTTTCCACACACTTTGTGATTCTAGCCTGCAGTGCCCTGTCCTTATTAGTTTTCAGAGCTGACAGTCTATGGAAGGGAAGAAAAAAACCTCCCTCACTCAAAGGCTATCTGATGCTCATTGAAAATGCAAGATATGGCTTGGTTTCCTATGTCCCCTCCACCTCCTAATCTTATACCTGCAGCTGGAAATAAAATCAGGTATAATTTTCTCAGGTATAAACTGAAATCCTGCTCACAATTCACCTGGAAGGCAAAAAATTCATTGACTAGTTCTCTGACATCCAAACAATGCTCTTAATCATGTCTGGTGGAGATAACATCCTGTCTTCTTTTGGCTTCTCACTACATGATTTCTACCATGATCTTTCATGATTAGCCACCTCTCACATTCTAGTGAAGTACACTGGTTTCCTTCTCTCTCCAAAACATCAGCTGACCTCCCTCACCCTCAAGGAAATGAATATTTGATGTTGGTAGGGAATTTATTTTAGACTGAGGAAACTGGGGGTTGTCCAAATGCGGTCAGACTACTCAAGAGCTGCCAAAAGGGGATTTTGGATCTCCTTCTCTATAACCACCCCTGCAGCCACTGTCCCGTGAAAGCAGAACCGGCAGTTGTAAGACTTAAATGGTTGCACAGAAGTGGGATGAGAGGCATAAAGCACCCAGGTCAGGAAATCTGGGGTCTTCTTCCCTTTAGCAGTACAGAAAAAGTTCCCTGCCTCTGTCCCCCTCTTTCCCACACAAGGAGAATGCAGCATTTGGGTGGGTTATTTCCAAGATGATGGTTTAAGGAAGAAAGAAGTAATTCCATGAATTAGTTGTGGATTTGCTGCAGGGGACTGGTTTCTTTCATCCACTTGCAGGGTCCAAGAAGCAGCACAGATGTTTCTCCTGTGTGGGTTCCCCAAGGTCTCATAAGGGTTGTGTTTACAACTGCAGCTTTTGTAGCTGGGGATGGGTCTCCATCTTCTACCATCTGCACCTTTCTCTGAAATATGAATACTTAGAACCCACAGTGTGATCTTCTTCAAATGGTCCCAAAGGTATGGAGTAAGAGAGAGACACATGACACTGTTCCACAAACCTTATTGCTATGTGAGATGAGGCTGAGACATGACATCATATCCTGGTTTTGGATGGGATAGAATTAATTTTCTTCCCAGTAGCTGTTCCAGGGATGTGTTTTGGATTTAGGATGAGACTGATGTTGGTAGCACACTGATGTCATAGCTGTTGCCAAGGAGTGGGTCAAGGACTCCTCAGCTTCTCATACTGACATGTCAGCGAGTAGGCTTGGGGGGCACAAGAATTTGGGAGGAGACACAGCCAGAAGAGTTGACCCCAACTGACCAAAGGGATATCCCATACCATACAATGTCATGCCCAGTATATACATTAGGGGGAAGGTTGGAGGGGGGCTCCTGCTTGGGAACTGGCTGGGCATCGGTCAGCAGATGGTGAGCAACTGTATTGTGCATTGCTTGTTTTGTATATTCTAATTATTTTTATTAATAATAGTAACAATAAGAAGAAATTTCCCCTTCCTTTTCTGTCCTATTAAACTGTCTTTATCTCAGCCCATGAATTTTCCTTTTTTTTCCCGTTTCTGTCCCTCATCCCACTGAGGGGTGAAGTGGTGAGCGAACAGCTGGATGGTGCTTAGATGCCTGTTGGGTTAAACCACAACACACCAAGCGTGTGCTCCAGAGGAAGTACTGCTCTGTAAGGTTGGGAGACAGCCAAGATACTTCCCTCAGCAGTGTGCAACACTGCAATAAATCCCAGGGGTGCCCTTGCAGACCAACAGCCAGGCAAAATAAGATCATACTGAGAAATAAACCACTGATTTAATTACTCTCACAGAATCACAGAACCATGCAATGGTTTGGGTTGGAAGGGATCTTAAAGATCCTCTTGTTCAAATCCCCCTGTCATGGGCATGGACACCTTCCACTAGACCAGGTTGCCCAGAGCCCCATCCAGCCTGGCCTTGAACGCCTCCAGTGATGGAGCATCCACAACTTTTCAATTTCCATTGCTGCCGGATTACAGGTCCTCATGACACTGGGCACAGTGTGCTTGGGACTTAAAGAAAAACCAGCTGCATAGGTCCATTAGCCTGTCTTGAGGAACCAAAGTGTTTGCATAACCAAAATGTTATAGCACAAAGAGAGATGGCTAGAAACACAGGGGAATAACGTATGAGGTGACTTGAAAGAGGAACTGGGAATCAACTTCAGCACCTAAAAAGAGTGCTTGGACCACAGATAGGGCCAGGAATAAAAGGTGATTTTCTGCTATAGATTGCCCTTACCTGGGCCTCCACAAATGCTGTTTCTTGAACAGAATCTTGTTCCTTCCGGCCTTTGGTCTCACTGAGGTTGTTGCTATGTGGAGAAACAGCTAAAAATGTTTATTAATCCCTGATCCTGTATCAGTGGCTGTATCCAGACTGCTAAATCAAAAGAGACACCAATTGCCTGTGCTGGGACTGGTTCTGGCTATGTTCACACTACATTGTACCTGGCCCTGGCTTTCCTCCATGACATAGAATTATAGAATGTTTTGGATTGGAAGAGACCTTTAAAGGTCACCTAATCTAAACCCCTGAAGTGAGCAAGGACATCTTCAACCAGAGCAGGTTACTCAGAACCCTGTCCAACCTCACCTAAAATGGTTCCAGGGATGGGGCTTCAACCACCTCTCTGGGCAACCTGGGCCAAGGTCTCACCGCCCTCACTGTAAACAATTTCTTCCTTAGGTCTAGTCTAAATCTGTTCTTTTTGAGTTTCAAACCATCCCCCCTTGTCCTTTCACAACAGGCCCTGCTAAAAAGGTTTTCCCCATCTTTCTTATAGGCCCCTTTAAGTACTGAAATGTAGCAAGAATGTCTCCCTGGAGCCTTTGCTTCTCTAGGCTGAACAATCCACACTCTCTTGGCCTTTCTTCACAGCAGAGGTGTTCCAGCTCTCAGATCATTTTTTTGTCTTATGTTCCCCTTGTTCTGAGACAGGTTTGTTATCTGCATTGTTTTTATTATCTCCATACTTTTATTATCTTGTTTTCAGGTGAAGGTCACAACAGTAAGGCTACAGTGGAGCCTGCTGGAATTGTGTTTCATTGTAGAAGTGTGACAGGAAATTTTTTATACCATGGGTTGTGGCATGAGGATACATTGGTGTCATGAAGCCTGCAAGCACCAGTTCACTCCTTAAGCTTATTCCCAGTCCCTCTCTCATTTTATAGCACCGCAGAACCAGGAGAGCCACTAGAGAATGCTCCTTGAGGACAGTCAGTTTAACATTAAACAACAGAAAACCATTTAGGAGAGGAACAGAAGTGTGGTAGACCTTTCTTGTACTCCCTCAGCCACCACTTCAGCCTGGAAATTAGTCTATGGTTATTTAATCGTTCCTCCTCGGGCTGCTATTCTATACTTTTTTATCATCTTTGTCATCCTTCTATAGACCTTTCCTGTGCTGTAAAGCAAAGTTCTCTCTTTCAAGTTTTTTTACAAGTAAACACATGACATGAAAGACCTGTTTACAGAGAAATTCTCCTTAATGTATTATTCATTTGACGTTTTAATAGGAGTGTTTCTCTAGCCCTGATGTCCTGAGGATATAAGTAACACAATGAGTGTAGAGAGAGGTAATATTTTTATTAGAGCAATGGATTGATTTAGGGAGGAAAATGAATTACCACCTTGTGGACACAGAAGCCCAGCTTAAAAGTCTTTCGAGAAAGGTTTTTGTAAGTAGAAACCTATCTGTGTTCCAGCTACTATCTGGAGTCATACAAGATCTAACATCTTTCCCCAACATTGTTTTTTCTTTTTTAAGAGCAAAAAGAACATGACTGACAAGCTCGATGCAGAGGTTAAAAGATGTGCAATGCTGTTGACTGCAAAGCTAATTAACCTAGTACAGTCTTGTCAGTACAAATTGCGAGGAAGATACGTGGCCAGCAGGTTGAGAGGAGGTGATTCTCCCTCTCTACTCTGCTCTCGTGAGACCACACCTGGAGTACTGCGTCCAGTTCTGGAGCCTCCCACACAAGAAGGACATGGACCTGTTGGAGTGGGTCCAGAGGAGGGCCACAAAGATTATCTGAGCTCTGGAACACCTCTCCTGTGAGGCCAGGCTGAGAGTTGGGGTTGTTCGGCCTGGAGAAGAGAAAGTTCCAGGGAGACCTAATTGCAGCCTTCCAGTATCTGAAGATGGCTTACAAGAAAGCTGGGGAAGGACTTTTTACGAGGGCTTGTAGTAACAGGACAAGGGGTAATAGCTTCAGACTGGAAGATGGTAGATTTAGGCTTAGAAATTAGGAAGTTCTTCACCATGTTGGTGGTGAGACACTGGAGCAGGTTGCCCAGGGAAGTTATGGATGCTCCATCACTGGTTGTGTTCAAGACCAGGTTAGATGGGGCTTTGAGCAACCTGGTCTAGTGGCAGGTGTCCCTGCCCATGGAAGGGGCTTAGAACTAGATAATCCTTAAGGTTCTTTCCAGCTCAAACCATTCTATGAGTCTATTGTTTCTTTCATTGCCAGGCTGATATATTTTGGCTTGCCTTTAAATTGCTGTCATGGACTTTACAAGAGAAGATTACCTGCATCAAAATAAAAGTGTCTATTTGGAAGTTTATACTAGTTTTACCCTGTTAATTCTGCTTTGCACCTTCAACAGCATCATAGTGGTGTCCTCATGGTGAAAAAATTTAGGCCTGTGGATCTGAATGATAAACATTTCAGAATTTACTAATTCTGGCTGCTTTTACTACTTCCCCCCAGAGCTAACCAGTGGCTTTCACTACAAAGATGGTTTAGAATAGTTTAAAGCAGCGCAGAGGACTGATTTCACAGGATCAGGACCAGTCTTGCCATTCATTCTGCTCCAAGGATGGGAATATCTGGTGGAAACAGAGCAATGAGCAGGAAGAGATGGCAAGATGTAAAACACAGCACAACACAACAGCTTGATACTTTGTGCCACTGCCAGGACTACTGCAGCAAATAAATCTTAGTGGCTGTGATCTCCTTGGGTTCCTGTGAGTTTCTGAATCATCCTGGGGTATTAAATTAAACAAAACAAAGGGACAGGAACTGAAGAGGAAACCAAAGTATTAGGGAAATGCTTTCAACCGAGGCTTAGTTTGTTCCTTGAAGAGTAAAAATATAGCCATGGCAGGTGCAATGGTCAAGTCCCACTGAGCATAGACTCCATGCGAAGGAGAAGCTGCTGGCTTAGTGCAACCTGGGAAACCTGTATTTAAAGGTTGGACCATCTAAATGTCATCTTCTCTTTGACTGCAGTGGGTGCCAGGTGGGCTCCAAGGCATTCTGAGGAGTAGGCCAGAGGATGGTAACAAGGATCAGGGTGTGGGGAATGTGGCCATGGCAAAGGATGGAAGCTACTGAGGATGTTTAGATCAAGAGAAGCAAGCAGCAAAGCAGGATATGTCAACAGCTTTCCAAGAAGCCAGCAGTGGCAAAGAAAGAGGTGTATCTGTTCTTTGAGTCTGCAGAGGACAAGGAATTTTGGTCTGAAATTGCAGGAAAGACTGGTTGCATTAGACATTTGTATATACTTTCTAATCCTTCTTTGAATCATTGCTTTTTAAGAAACATATCCCCAGCAGCTTCCTGGCCTGACCTTACCTTTGGCTGTGTAGGGTCTCCCTAGATCAGATTGATCCAGTTTGGCTGACATCTGTGGTTTGACTGATGCTTTGAACTGACGGCTTGGTTCAGTTTTGTTGTGACCCGATCTGAGATCTTGAAACAGCTCTGCAGTTGAAATAATCCTAGTAACATAACAACAATGAAAAAACTTAGACTTTGGTGAGAACATTTGCAGAGAAACATCCATAGAGTTTGTGACTGAGAACTTATATTGAACTCTTCATCTCACATTATTAGTTTAGACATTGAAAAAGCATTTTAATGCCAGGACTACTGATGCATTGGAATAGCTTTCGTGGGGAAGGGATATTTCTTTCTCGTTTCAAAATAACTTAGACAAACATTTACTGAGAAGGTCTTGGGTAGGCCTGATCTTATCTTGTGATAGATGGATGGAGCAGATAATCTCTTAGGCTCCTGCCAACTCCGTCTCATGTAAAAGTGCCTCCTCTTTCCAGCCATTCTGATATTATAATTTTAATAAGAATCAGCTGCCTTTTGGGACTGTTAAAATGAAACTAAACATCTGTGTATATTTTGATTTGTGTCTTGGGTGGTGATTTCCTGTGTCTGCTGCAATGTATCTGAACTGAAATGAGGTGGAAGGGCTGCAGCTGGCCAACCCCAGCTCCCCCATCTCATTGGCTCATCCTGGGAATAAGCTCCTGAGGACCACCAATTACCAAATATGTGTGTCACAAGGTTATCAAAAGATTTTGTAATTTTGTCTGCCAGTTAAGCCTGACTTGCAGTTCTGGATGTGCTTAGGCCTCATTCCAGATCCTCCTTCCACTTTCACTTTACAAATAGTATCAGCTGGTCAATGGGTAACTGAGGATAGAGTGAAAGATGTCAGTCTCTTCTAAGTAACAAGAGATAGGACAAGAGAAAGCAGCATCAGTTTGTACCAGGGGAGGTTTAGTCTGGATATTAGGAAAAAAATATTCACTAAAAGGGCTGTCAAACACAAATAGGCTGTTCAGGGAAGTTGTGGAGTCCCCATCCCCTGAGGGATTTAAAATCTGTGTAGATGTGGTGCTGAGGGACATGGTTTAGCGGTGACCTGTCAGTGCTGAGTTAATGGTTGGACTTGATGATCTTAAAGGTCTCTTTCAACCAAAACGATTCTATGATTCTAGGATAGAGCCATCATGGCACCAATAAAGCCAACACAATGTGAGTGCCAGAAGTGTCTTTGCAAGCGCACAGCAAAGGTTTGTGTGATATCTGTCCTCCCTGAGATACCCTTTATGTGATGTTGCATATGGTCCACAGAGTTGGCATATCTCAGTCCCATAAGAAAAGTCTTAAATGATGCAGAAATGTAACTGGAGGAATATCTGCTGGTAGCCTGGGCTGCTATGGGATACATTGGATCTAAACAGGCTGGATACATCAGAGCTGGGCTTATACAAAACCCATGTAGATATGGCTCCCAGATTCTGCAGGATGTGGGGCCAATAGGTCCATAAAATTGGTCTTCATGGCAAGCAGCCATAGATGCTTGCAGCAAATCTAAATAATGCACTTTATTTGGGTTTTTTTTTTCATGCCTCCATTGATAAGACTGAGTTCATGTTGCTTATATTCCCTGTCACAAAAATACAATCAAGTTGAAAACCAGCCTCAAACCAATCACTCTTGTGAGGAGTCTTTGAGGAATGCATTTTCCATGAGAGAGTCAAGGGTTACAGATGCTACAAAGGAAGAAGGAAGCCTGACTTTCAAAAGACTAGAGAAGTTTTTATAGAAGCCTCAAGTTACACCATATGAAGTTAAAAAAAAATATAGTGTTCCCAGCTGAAAAGCCTGGGAATAAATGAAACTAAAATAAACCTCTTCAGCTTCATGCACAAAGGAATATTATTCTTCTCTCAGTTGCTCTACTTTCACACTGGTGTAACTCCAAAGAATTCATTTGTGTTGCTTCTCTTTGTGCCAGCTTTGGAGAAAAGAGATTGAGGTCTAAGTACTGGGTTAGTGTTTGACTCATCTTTTGCATTACAGAGAAAAAACAGTGAATAGATATTTTAATGGCTGAATCTGACTTTCAAACTGCAAAAATTGTATATAAATATATATCTATGTGTTTGTGCATGTATATGTATGTGTACATTCTTTTGCATTTTACTAGAACATGTTGGACTCTGGTTTTTTGACAGGCTCCTGAAATCCACCACTTAAAGAGAATTTATGTTTGAGGTAGATCTCAAATGTGAAATTTTTGAAGATTGTTTGACAGCGTGACATGCCAAAATAAAACAGATGATGCAATCTCCAAAATTGACTGGACAACGGCACATTCTGGTAACCTATTACTCATGTAGGTTTTTGAAATGATTGTGGATATTCTTCTTATTTTTTTTAATGCAATAATTCAAGGGAAGGCTGTTTTCCAGCATATTTCCACAGAAATATGAGGATCAATTCAGACTTCAGCTGTTTGGGCTTATAAATCAGGCCTGGAGCCCATGAACAGCCCATAATCTTTAAAAAGGAAGAAAGATGTTTTGATGAATGAATGATGCCAGTATTTATGTGTCCACAAGCTTACTGGAATAAATTTGTTCAAGTGTTTGCAGGATGGAGCTATTAATTAAATAAGAAATAATATGGGGTAGTGTATCATACACTACCCTGCTGTCTTTCAGTGTTCTGGTGTTCTTGGAGTATCACATTCTCCTTCCTTTCCCTTTTTGATAGTAAGCACTTATGGGTAAAAAGTGATGCCTTACTCTATATTCTTCCTTTGTAGAAAAGGATCCAGGCTGAAGGCAACTATAACCCTAAAATACTGAAGGGCATTTGTTGTGATATGTCTTCACTGGCTCCGGTGGTAGGAATGAGACTGGGAATAATGGGTTTAAGCTGCAACAAGGGGTAATTAAGGCAAACAATGGAGATAATGCTTCATCAGCTGTGATCGAGAAGCTCTGAACAGGTTGCTGTTGCGGAAGCACTGTCACTTGAAGTTTTAAGAACAAGTCGGGTGAACTTGAAGGGGGGTTGGACTAGATTATCTTCAGAGGCCTCTTCCAGTCCCTACCAGTCTGTGATTCTGTTTATTCTGTGGTTCTGTGAACTTGCACACATACAAAAACTTGTGGGAGGTTTCAATAAGGAATTAAGTAAACGTACATAGAGAACTGAAATAGGTAGGATTGATCCCACCCTGGGACAGATGATAGAGGATGTGGTCTCTTGAGAACCTATTTTACTGTGATTCTATGATTTCTCAGAACACACACTTACACCATCTATTTGTCTAGCTTTGCATTTTTCTGTAAATATTTTTTGTACAGCACAAATAAGAGCAATTACTGTAGGTGAGAAGCACAGTGAATTTCAGTGGGCTACGCAAGGTTTCAACCCACATTGCATTTAATGGAAATTATGCATCTGAGTCACGAACCAAACAACGGCATAGAAAGCTAAAGGTGTTAGAAGACTGTCTGTACATTTAGATATTGTAGAAAAGAAGTTTTCATTACGGCTAGCTTAGTAAAAGTTTGCTATTAGCCTGTGAATGGTTAATCCGGAGTTCAAATTCCCAAGACTGGTTACAATAAGCTTTTGCAACTGTGCAATGAGAAAAAGGGGCAGGGCATGAAAAATGTCTTTCAGTATGTAAACGATTCATTTGCTTACTGAACTTTATGAAGTTTCTCTCCTGATGGTAAGAAAGAGTTTCTGCTTTTTGATCTCAGTATCATGGGTGATGTTCTGTTTCAGAAAGATGGGCACTAGAGAGGAAGTAGCAACATTAAATAGACATGATCACCAGCACAGAGGTCATATTTAAATTGACATTGAAATACATTGGCCATGAACTGTCAGAGATATGTTCACCCAAAGTTAAACTAATTCATGCTGAACATGTCTGGAGAGCCAGAGTTCAAACCTTGGAAATTCAAGACAAGAAGAAGGAAACCCAGGTGGTCCTCTTAGGACATGATTTACAGAAATCCTTTGGAGCTGCTGATGGGTCTTTGTGCCTACATGGAAGGGACAAACTTCAGAAAAGGCTGAGTATTATCCCCTGAAGGTGAGACTTTGTTAAAATTCTTGTGCTGAATATCAAAAATGAAGCTTCCCAAAATGCTGGCAGCTTATCAGATCTTGGGCAATGTGCTGGAGAAAAATCCTTGCGAAGATTAACTCTGCAGGGATTGAGAAACTGGAAGATGCCTGAAGGAATGAAACCCTCTCCTCAGCTTTGCAAACTTTCTAGAGCTTTTCAGGCCTTGATTTATTGACTGACGAGACTGGCAGGCAGCTTAAACATTATTCCAGCAGCAATCTCATGTACATGTGCATTATATGCAGCAGCAGAAGTCAGATTGTGAATCTCATTTCAAAAAACAGCAACAAGCCAAACAATATGCCAAGTGACTTTTACGCATTTTTTTCACCAACTGTGGGAGCCGTTATCCTGGAAGCAATGTTTGTTGCTTACTAGGATGAACAGGGAGATGCAGCCATGTCACATTTACTGAAAACCACCAGGTGTGAGCAAGACACCTCAGGTAGCTTCAGTTAGTTTACCCTTAACTAAAGGGAACAAAGAGCTTTGCATTGGGAAAGCTCTTGTATGGCAAGCTACCATGAACCAAAAAACATAGAAGCACAGTTAATCAGGAGCAGTTAATGTACGATAACACGCTATCTCACAGTAATTCTCATGTGTGAAAGTACCCTATTTCCACAATGCAATAGAATTGAAACAGACCCTGAAGAAAGTAGGGCCCGGGCATTCTTCTTGGGAATGATTAAAGAACACTTCATGGTATAAGGATTAAACTAAACTAACGAAAATTTTTAATACGCTGCCTGGAAGATGATCCTGGTTATACACTCTAAAGGAGGGAGACGGGAGAGCCACTGCTTCATTTTGTATCAACACATTAAACATGCCACAGAAAGGAAACCAGTAGGAAGGTTGCTGTATTTCTGACAGCAGCTGGCTGTAAAACACTTTATGCTTTTAATGTTTTTTCAGCTAACTCGGGCAGGGGAAGTTAACTATGAAAGCTTGCAGCAGGGATGGAAGGAGTGCTGTGCTCCACATCAAGACGAGACACGTGAGAGTGATGCTTTAAAACAGCTATTATCAAAAGGAGTTGAAAACATCGAAGACTTTATGACCGATGGAAGAGAAATTTTTGCTTTGTGGGAGGCTAGATCCCTCTGATCCCTTGATTAGAGCATGATGGTAATCAAGAACTAAAAAGTCAGAAAGTATTAGCAGATTAAGAGTTAACCCTTTACAATGTGGTTAGGATGCATTAAGGAAAAACTGGGAGACAATTCCCTCAAAGTACAACCTGAACTGTGACACCTGAACTCCGTACCGTGAAGCCCCATGCACAGCTGAGGATGTAGCAAAGGCTTTCTAGTGCCATCAGCACTGGTGGCAATTGACATTTCCATCCCTGTCTGCAGTTTTGTGTTGTCTGTGGGGCCAGGCACTAGGAGAAACATCCCATGTAAGGGTACCACTGGGTTTGTGTGGATGTCTGTTTGATTTCAAGACACATGCTTACATAAATCCCGTGGAATGGTAATATTAGATTAGATGAATATCTGTGAAAAATAAGCATGTTGGTAAATTACCTCATTCTTGAGGCCATATCCCAATGTCTCTACAGACATGCTCAGGCAGCTGGAATAACCAACTGCAGTGTTAGCCTGTAAGGGTGTCTAACTAATACGGGATGAAAGCCTTTGCAAAACCTTTCAGAAATTGAACAGATTAATTATAGAGTCCCAGTACTACCTGTCCAGAAGTAATACAGATAAAATGCTCATAAATGCTTCCAAGAAGGTCCATGAGAACAAGAGTTTAAGTCAAACTAGTAGTAGGTCAGAGAAAGGCTTGCTGCTCATAGGCTTCCTGTAGTTGGGTCTTTATATTCAATACCTCTTTATGGATTTTTCTTCCACTAGTTTATCTGGTTGCTTTTTGCATAGCAGCAACCTTTCAATATTAATCACAACCCGTGAGGGAGAACTGCATCCATTAGCCTCCTGTAACAGAAGTATTTACCAATATCACCACCACCAACAGTGTAGTTATTGCACAGGAGATCTGAAAGGGCAGAGACTCCAGAATCTCACTGAACTGTTTAACCAAACTCAGTAGTTAATATTTCTCATCATTTAAAGTTCTGCTTTCTGTTACTGTTGACTATTGTTACTCTTGTCACTCTTCTGCTGCTATTATGGACATATGGTTCTGGGAAAGGAATATATGCAGAGCGGTGCTTCTAAGAGGTTTTGTCATGAACTTGGTGGATCCAAAAGTACAGTTGTAGCCAGGACCTGAAGTGGGTAGACTTTTGCTGGATTACTTAGCTCACAGTCACTACTGAACAAACATCAGACATCTCAGAGCTGCCTTGTCCCTGGTTCCTTCTTATTGCAACAGATAAGCTGTATCTCTTTTGCACCATAACCTGGTTTCTAAAGTCCTGTTCTTTGCCAGAGCATCCTGGGCTAACTCTGTGACTCTCTGAAGCATCGCCTCGTCACGTGGCTCATGGTGGCATGATGCAGCAGCAAGGAGCTGGGCTGTGCACTACACTGGATGAAACCACAACTAACCCCAGCCCTCCTTGCACCCAAGCACGTGGGATACCTTACTGGTGGTGCTGGGGGCTGCTCCCCCATCCACATTCTCTGAGAACTGAGACTTGGGTGCAGGAGGTTTTTCACCTTCCAACTGCTCTCCTGTCTCTCCAACAGCAAAGAAAAAGAGCTTGAGTTGAATTAAGATGTGGACACAGCTTGGGCAGTCATAAACCTCTGGGTTTGGTAGCTGAAATTAATAAAATAAAAGTATGTGAGGGGAATGGAAAAGATTTCAGGGGACAAAAGTGTTGAGGGGCATTCTCTGAGAATCAGCAAAGCAACCCAGAGGAGGTCTCTTTAAGTTAGACTGAAATGTTTCGTTCCTCCCCCTGTTCAGTGGTTTCTTTTATTTCCCCTGTATTTAACCCCCTGTCTGTTAGTGTTCACAGTTAGCTCCACTTTTCAGAGGAAATAGGCTACTTGAAGTCTCACTGTTTCGTTTTGAAAGGCAGAAATATAGCATCTTACCATTTATACTCCTTTTCTGAGGCATGAGTTTCTTTGTTGAATTCTGCCCAAGTTGCTGCCCAGTTTTTCCTTTCATCCTCTTCCTTGAATACTCTTACTTATCGGCCAGAGCCCATCTTCCTGTCTTCTGCTAACTCACCCCACCAGGCATAGTCACCACTTCTCATCCTACTCAGCATTAGGCTGAACATGTATCACCTGGTCTGGTGGCTGCAAAGATCTGATGGGACCTGAAGCTGGGACTGAGAGTCAACGTCCCTCTTGTGATCATGATCTCTCATTTCTACTCTGCAAGACTCCCTTGAGAGCATGGTTCCCAGAGCCAAGTGAGATATACGATGTCTTTGTGCAAGGAGCATGCAAGAACTGGTTATGTAGTATGACCATAGCCACTTTGGGCGTGATAATTTAGTGGTTGCTGAGTCCTTGAAGGCAATAAATGATCTGGGCTGCTTTGCTAGCCACAGAGTTTAAAGTACTGCTTCTCTCCACGGAAGAGTTTAAGATAGGGTGTTGTGCTGTGGTCCAGCATCAGCTGCAGGGCCAGGAAGGCATCCTGCCCCTCTTCCCATATGTTGCTTGTAGCCTAATGGGACACTGCCTCTCCTGGATGTCTGAAGCAAGGGATTTGTTTCTCCTTAGGTCTGAAGAAGGCCCTGAATCACAGACTTTTCCAAAGGGTTGAACTCCTTTGACCAGACCTCCATAAGGGTGATTCTTCTTTAGCTTCCTCATAAACAAGTAACATAATATTTGATTTTCCTTCTAGGAAAAGCAAAAGATCATGATTCACAAAGTGCATTGGTTACGAAAGCAGCTCTGTTTCACCTTTCGTTCTGGGTGCCTCAGAACAGCCCTTTGATGCCTATTTCCTGTGCAAGTAAAAAAAAGAATAGATGTATGGGTACACATTTTTATTGTCTTGATTTTACCCTGGTTTTGATGATTCAGTAGCACCTGTTAGACCCCAATAACCTTCCCTGCTCTACATTACCTTTTCCTGAGGGGAGTGCGTGGGAAGGAAGATGGGAAACAGCAGATAGAGCCCAGCTACAGATTCACTCGGACCTGGGGCAACTGCGTGTGAAAATTGCAGAGCCCCATGGACCAAGGCCCCAAGAAGTAGCTGGGACAGGTTGGGAGACCACAGACTAACGGCTTGGGAGGTGTCTGCTCTAGTTTATTTTCCTGTTGCCTGGGCATCTCTGAGGGTAAATGAGTCAGGGTAGGTGAGGGAAGAGTGAGAAACTCTCCAGCCTCTGCCTCTCCATGGAGCCCAGAGGAAGAAGACATTGTCTCTGTGGTTAGAAGACCAAACACGTCAAACGTTTGCATTTGAGTCCTCAGAAGAAAAAATTGTCACACGAGCTGTATCATAGCTTGTGGCAAAGCTTTATCTGCTGGGCCCACCGAGGGTTGGTTTGAGGTGGAAAAATGTAACACCCAAATGCAGCTATTTTTTCTCCTGCAGAAGGACACTTGCAAGTTTTTCCATCTTGAGGATTTCAGGGGTCTACCCTTGATCGCGGCAGAGCAGGGGCTGATCATCAGCCCTCCTCAATGTGTGGCCTGCAGCTCTGGAGGAGCAAGACAGACAACAGGAGCAAAGCAGCTCCCTGAAAATCAGACTTTCTGTTTGTGCTGTTAAGAAAAAAGGGTATTTTTTTTTACTTTTAATGAGTTAAATTCAACTCCTTGATGAACCAAAGCAGAGTGTGATAAATAAGCACAGTCTGGCATACAATCACTTTTCATCATGGGCAAGTGGCACATAGACATGCTCTTTGTGTAATTATTTTGGCACATAGACTAGGAAAACATCCATCCTGCCATGGTCTCTAAGCACCAGCTCTGCATAAACCTGTTCACTGTCCCAAATACACCTTCTCCATGTTGACCTAGCATGAGAGGTTGGTCTAGCTTTATTTTTCTGTCTTGGCTTAGACACCAGACAGGCCATGCTAATGGACTTGGGGGCAAAGAAGGCGTCCCAACCCATTTAATTCACTCCTACAGATAGCTGGACATCTTTTTGGCTTTCTAGGGCTTCTTTTAGATCATTCCATGTACTTGGTTCCCTTACTGGAACTCTATATGATCCAGGACACAAAGGGGAGGAAGTTCCTCTCCTCAATGTTTTCTTGAGACAGCAAATGGTGGTAACTGGTGGAGATGCCTGTTATGCAGACAAGGTTTGCCCCTAAATATGTCAATGAAAACAAAATTAGCACTTAAAAAAAAATATTTCCACTTGACTTACTGTTGGGTCTCTGAAACAAAAGCTGCAGGACAGAGCATGAGGTGTTTGAAGTGGGCATGAATTGTCATGTTTTGCCTCAGCAGACAGTTCTTTTACAGGAAGCAGGCACAATCTTTGTTCTGTAACCAAACAGATTATACCCCCCCACCCCCACACAGTGCCACCTCACTCATCCATGCCAGTGAACAAAGTTAAAGCAGCCGTTTTCTTCAGCATTTTGGGGGCTTGAAAATTCAGCAGGGACAATTTTGTAAGTCCCTGTTGCATTTCTTCTGATGCAGTGTGTTGGCACTTTGCAGAGCCAGTGGTAAATGCACCAGAGATGTGAGTATCTGTGATGCTGGGGGTTGGCACTGGCAGTGCAGGACACAGCAAGGCAACAAATCCATTCTGGTCATTTGTGAGGGAAACATCAACCTTTTAGTGGCTGGACAGTTACTGACTCTCCAAAGTCACTGAGTTACTTTGCAAGTTATGTTCCTTTGATGGAAGTAGTATCAGGTGTCCAAACTACCTGTTTAGTATTGTATCATCTTTCTACCAAATTGTGGTTGTTGCAATGTCATGGTGTGAGACTTGGGCTGAGCAGTGATGGTTGGAGATATTAGTGCTGTTTATTTTATTTTTCTTCTATCAGGAACTAATCCACGTTGTTCTTTGGTAACAGCTGTTTGGATAGAAGATGTTATGTAAGGTTGAGTGAGGACAACAGCTCATGCCATAGGACTAGACCTGGCAATTGCTTCCCAGAGGTCATTTGTAAGGAAGGAAGAGGATAACCGTGTAGAGGTTTCCAGGCTCAGCCCAACCTGGATGTGTGCAGTACATAGTATGGCTCAGCACAGCACTGCTGATGTGGGGTACAACAAGTGCTTCTCCAATCCAGCATCCCATCCAACTCAGATTCTTTCCTGTGGCTTCTTGAGAAGTCTAGGATGATGATTTTGGTTCTGTTTGAGATTTTCTTCTTCCACACAGGAATAACTGTAGTGCAAATCTGAGTATGAACCACCTTGAACTTTTAGCAACAGCCTAGAGCAACCTAAAATCTGTAGTGGACTTGTCATCTTAGTTTAACAAATAGGATCAAACACAGATAAAGAAATATTATGCAACTCTTAAGTGTCTGGTATTGTGGTCACAGTGTAGTAGGTTAACCATTATTAAGACAGTCTAAGTGAAATCAGGATTTCTCAAACATATGAAACTCTTAAAAAACATCCATAATGGAAGGTAATGTAGTAATGGAGTGTGCTTTGCTCACAGATATTCCAGCTGTGGCTTCATCAGAGCTGGTAGCCAGGGCTGAAAGAACTGGACACTTATTAAAGCAAATGGAAAACTTAAGTGTCCTGTAAAAGGCCACTGAGATAGCCTGGAGCTCATAGAATCATAGAATGGTTTGGGTTGGAAGGGACTTCAAAGATTGCAACCCTCCTGCCATGGCAGGGACACTTCCCACTAGACCAGGTTGTTCAAGGCCCCATGCAGTCTGGCCTTGAATACCTCCAGGGATGGAGCATCCCCAGCCCCCCTGGGCAACATGTTCCAGTTTCTCACCACCCTCAGAGTATAGAATTTCCTTCTAATTTCCCATCTAAATCTACCCTCTTCCAGTTTGAACCCATTACCCCTTGTCCTGTCACTATAGGCTTTTGTGAAAAGTCCCTCTCCAGTCTTCTTGTAAGCCCTCTTGAGATATTGAAAGGCTGCAATAAGGTCTCCCTTCAGCAAGAGAATCACAGAATCATAGAACACCAGGTTGGAAGAGTCCTCAAGGATCAAAGAGAAGTTTCTTCTTCCTCCAAATAAAAAAATTCTAGGAAGACTACTACTTGTTTAATGTTAATCTCTTACGTTTTAAGATTATGCAGATGTCTGAAGAACCTCAGGTATATAGGTTCAATGCATCTGTTGGATCTGTTGATAAGCCTGAAATAGAAACAAAAATGTGATCAGACATGGGATCATTGTTTCCATCTGGTCAGCAGTTAGAAGAAGGGAGTACGTGCAAAAGAAACACAACATCTGATCAAGTGCCTGTCAAGCTGAGAGACACTTGAATGTTTGTGGAAATAAATTAACATATGTTAAGTGTGAAGGGTGCAGTCATTCTTTAAAAGACCCAGTGACAAAAAGCTAATCAAATGACAGTTGTAATGACTTGAGCCCGAAGGGAGCTGTTATAATAATTATACAACAAGCAGAGGATTGTAATAGCAGGGCATCACCCCCTGGAAGATGAAAGGATCATGTCAAATGGAAGCATTTGAATTCTTAAAGATGCTAAGAAGGCACAAAGAGAAGAGCAGAGGAAAACTGCATCAGGAATCAATTTACCTTAAGTAGTTTTGGCCCCAGGGGCTGCATAGCTCCAGCTGTTACTGGAGTTGGACATGAATTACTTGGTGCAGCATATGAACAGGAAAAGCAAATCTAGCCTCAGACCAAAAGTGTTTGTGGAGGGTGATCAAGGTCTGCAGCTGGGGTGGCTAGTGGTCTGAGTCACCATCTCCGATCTTCAGCGTAGACTATTTCAGTTTCTCAGAACATTATTCAGTGAATGACATCTTCTTTTATCCTCACAGAGATCATTTTTGTCTTGCCTAAGGTGGTACTTGCAATGTCCCTGAGAGATGTTCCCAAAGAAAAGGAGGCTCAAAGTGTGCAGTGGAGTGTGGAACTAATCTGAGCATAAGCATAAGGAGGTTTTTTTTCTAACATAATGGTTATTTCTTAAGACAACTTTCTTGATTTTTCTCCAACTCTGTTACATGAACTCATTGTTGCAGCAAAAAAAAGGTGTTGTGACAAGACAGCCCAGGGAAACTCCTTGATTCATGGTCATTTTTCTCATATAAGTGGAAGAAAAAGATGACATGAACTAGGGATCTGTGCACTTCAGGCAAGGCCTGTGATAAGTTTAAAGGCATTGAGCCTCTTGTATTACCATATATTTAATTACAGTATGAACCAGCCTATGGAACGCTATTCATCATCATAAAAATGAGAACTTTGTAGGGAAAGCTGTGCCACAAATCGGGTTTACTGTATTTCATATGTAAAAAAATTCTACTATCAAAATCTGAAGTCACCAAATCTTCAGACTGGGAAAAAGAGAACATATTCTTCCTAGGCATGGTCTAATTTTCTTAAAAACATGCTAGCTTTTTTTTCTTTAATCAAATACTAACAATACGTGTGGTTTGCTTTCCTTTAATGTCTGATTTTCCTGGTATCCAAATTTTCTAAGCAATTTATTCCAAAGCTTTTAATCCTTTATGCTATCATCTTCATCTTAACCTGGATTGATGATCCTTCCTAACAGCTGGGGCTCCCAGTGTTATTCCTATGTATCTAAGAAGAAATTAAGTAGCTGTTGAAGAGCCAACAGATAATGGAAATAAGTCTGAGATGTGGACTTGGAGCTTCAGCAGCATGGAAAGGGACAATTTCATACCTGAACTTCTGTGAAGTTGGAGCCAGAACCACATGTTGGATCTGTGTATTGCTTAAAGTGTATATTCTTTTATCCTGTATTCTCCATAGTAAATCTGTAGTATTTTAGCCCACTTCTCTGAGTAATGCATCTATTTTCCCCTCCATAGCTTACAGTTGTTGAAAAACCCTTGTACCAAAAGGATCTGACTCACTCCTAACTAGGACTGTGTCAAGACTAGACTGGTGTATATATATGACAGTGGGTAAGAGCCAGTGGCTCAAGGATGGCTCAGGGAGGGATCGATGTCAAGTCCTGCTTGGATTGGTTCTGGATTACATATCCTACCATATGAAAATCAGCTGAAAATGCCATTAAAATCTCAGTCTGCATTTTGTCTCTGTGGTTTCCTTTAACATTTCTTACTTTGAGTACTATTAATTCTGCTAACTTCCAGCTGTTGCTTTTGCAGGAGCATGCACGGCCATCAAGAAACAAATGTTTATTCTCTATTGGCCGTGGAATCTAGATATTAAAGGATAATTCCATTAATGCTCTACACCAAGGCTTTATTACTACTTAACATACGGAGTAGTTTATCCCTGTTGACAAAAGGAACTGAAATGAGCACGTACAATTTATAGCCTGATCCTGTACTTCGTCTTAATGTGTAAACAGTGACACATGAGACTTTTACTGCGTGACATAAAACATATTGAGGGGTTGCATCTGTGTATTGGAGGCAAGACTTTTTTTGCTTCAGGGAAGACTGTTTTCTTCACATAGAAATCTTGATGAAATAAGATCAAACAACCTCTGTTGGAAAAGCAAATAAATGTAATATGGAGAGCAAAAGGAGAAAATGCATGGGGTTTTTTGTATCCTGAGAGATGCAGATGCTCAAATTTAGAGGGCAGGTGCCAACCTATGAGTTTGATGGATGCTCAGCATCCACTGTAGTCCATGGAGGTTTAGCACAGGCAGTCAACAGATCCTAAAGAATTATTCAACATCACCCTAAATCAGATGTCAAAGGCCATATGCCATTTTTGACACTTCCCATCTGGACTCCAGCTATTTCTCCTGATGGTTACAAATCTCTTGTAGATCCTGTGTTATATTTACCAGCCCTGTGCCAACACCTCGGACCAATTAGGGGAGCTCAGTTGACCTAGATGCTCCTATTTAAGCAATTGGCTTGCATCCCTATGCATGGTCAACTGGTCACTACTGACTATATTTTCTCCTGGTCTCAGTCCAGTTGCCTAAGCACAGTGACCTAGGCAATAAGATAACCTAAGACATTTGTGGCATCTTCATTAGGATTCCTTCATACTTCTGGATCAGCAGCTGAAGTCCAGGTGAGTCCCACAACTGAGCTGTGCCTCGTTTCCCGCTTAGCTACAAAAGAACGCTTAGCTACATAGTATATGCATGAACCTTCATATCTCTACAGTCTGGGGGGAATTCAGCTCCAAATTCAATACCTAGATTTGAGTGTCTGGAATTGAATCTCTTAGGGCATACAGCAAGGACATGCTCATGGCTGATTCTGTAGTAAAGACTTGTAAGGGTCTTGTTATGATGACCATTTCTGGTATGAACACTCTCAGTTCACATGCTGTAGGTCTAACTGAACTAAATAAAGTATCCAAGAATATTAGCATTAAGCCTAACTTAGAGTTGCTTGTAACTTGTATGGAAAAATCAGGGCCAAACCTAGCATTTCTGGTGTCCATTTATCCCATTAACACCTGAATGAAGACTCTGAACTGTAGTTAGCTGTCTGAAACTTTGCGTAGCTTTTGGCTTGGTGGAATGGGAAGAACTTTCTTCTTCTGCCTTGGTTCACATATGCTCTAAATTCTTGCCACCTAATTTAGCACAAACCCCCAATTTTCATACAAAAGTTGCCTGAATGTTAGACCCCGCTATCTCTATTGGAAGAAAAAAACACAGTGACCAAGTTATTTTGCTTTTTTCCTCTTGAGCCTAGACGATACTGAGCCATCAGTGTTCATGAGTATGGAAAACATTTGCTGGAAAACAGTGTCAAATCCAGCTAAGGCCTGGAGTCTTTAAGGCAACTTAAAAAACAGATTAATTTCACTTGGTTTCCTTTTTCTTGGGACTGTAGAAACCATTTGGGAAGTGAACATGAATAGGGATGTTGTACTTGAAGGGTGGGGTTTGTCTGATAAAAATAAGGTTTTTAATTCTGAGAGAAACAGACCCTTCAAGAAAACATTCAACTCATACTAACGTAGGTGTGTAAAAGAGGTTAGATGAATCACATCTTAAAAACGACCACATTTTCCTTTAGTCACAAGTGGGGAAGGGGCAACTAACACCTACACAGGTCATATTAGGTGGGATGAATCCTACCCTCAATGTTTCTGAAAATGAAGCCATATTAGCTGATAAGACACAACATTGATATTCCAGGCATAAGGGAAAATATCCTGTATGGGACAGTCTGAAAAATATGAGGTCCTTGGATTTACAAAATACAGAGAGCCACAGCATTACTGTCTTGAGTGTATCTGTGTCTAGGTATTGAGTAGTGTCCTCTGAATTTGCTCTTCTGCATGCCATCTTGATTTTTTTTCTAATGAAAAATGCTTTCCTTTTTTTCACCAAAAAGATTCCTTACTAGCTTTGGAAGGGAGGGAAGCCAGACTCTAGAGCTGCACTGGCCTTCTAGGACTTCTATGCAACCTAAATTCTTGCTGTAGGAGGGAGTGAGCCATATGGGGCTGCTGAGGATTCTCCAAGGGACCAGTGAGGTCCATGGGTGACCACAGACATCTCCTACCTGCAAACTATGGCTCTCCTACAAGGTCCTTGATGGATGTGATAGACTTCTTTCTGGTACATCTCATCTTGGTACAGAGCTTTGTGGTCAAGAAAAGTGCCATTTGTGTCTTGTTATGTAGCATTTGCTATTATAACTATAACAGAAAACAGTATTGCACTACTATAAAAATCTTTCCAGGGCCTTCAGCTGATGTTATTTATGTTGCTGTCCTATCTCCCCACCTGAGAGCTCAACATCCTTGGACTAGAAACAGCAAAATGCTAAAATGTAAAATTGTTTCTCTATGAGGAATGATTACATACAGTAGGATTTCTTGGTCTGGAAATGGTAGCTGAGAGGGCATCTGATATAAATCAATGAGTGGCTTAAAAAGCAGGAACAGAGAACAACTCGTATCTAATTTTCCTAAAACCCAGGGGAGCATCAAATAGCATTACTGTCTGGTTAGTTCAGAAGAAACAAGAAGACATATTTCTTGTAGCAGTGTAAAGCGCAGCTGTGAAATGCTTTGCTAAAAGAGAAGGGGATGTTAACACTTACATGCTTTCAAAAAGTGATAGAACATCTGCAGGGAAGAAAACTACATTAAGGGCTTTACTTACAAAATCATTCTGGTAGCTGCTGAAGGCCCAGAGCTTCCGGCTGTCTTGGTCTTCCTCTACCTTACACATTTTCTGTTGGCCATTGCTAGAGACAGAACTTGGCTAAGCAGACCTTTGCTCTGACCTCATATAGCTTCAAGGTACTTCATCACATACAGTTTATACCCATAGCACAGACGAGGTTTATGCACTCCGAAGGGGCCCTCTTGAAGCAGTGACATCCAACAAGTACTTTACCCTGACCTGCAGCAGTAGCTGGGTAAGCTCTTTCAAAACCACTGCATCTGATCCCACAGAAGGTGGCTACATCAAGGAGACCATATCAAGGTCCTCAGTGATGCAAAACCCCAAAGGGCTTCAGGAAATCTGACACTTTGTGTAGTCTGGGTGAGACATTTATTAACAAAGTACTCATATCTGTTAGTAACTTTAAGTATACAGGTCATGTTGGAGGAGAATTTGTGACACTTCACCAAGCATTTAAGGACGAGCATAATTGAAGAACAAAGCCATGATTTTCCTACATATTTTATATGCTCTTTAGGAAGAGGAGGAAACACTTCTGTTCTCCTGGCACTGCTATCTAGAAGGCACTACAATAAAATTGGGAGCCCAAATGTCCACAATATGCAGAAGATAACCCCTGGCTGGAAGCTCCCCAAAGTCGAGTTTATCACGATTCCCCATTCAGCATCTCTGTCCATCTTTGTGTCTTTGGAGTCTTGCACATAATGAAGTCAGTGCCACCTAGTGTCACTCTCCTTCAGCACAAAGGAACTGGACCTTCATGGACAATGAAAGGGACAGGAATAATTTTGTCCCTGCTTAAGAATAGCTGTGTTGGGGTTTCCTGCTTGTCCATGACCAAGCTCAGGAGAGACCACTTTTGTTTTGCTGAGGGAAGCTCTAACTAATTGCAGACCTATGACTTGGATCAGGTGTGGAGCATGACAAATGGACAGCTTCATGGTTCTTGTGGCAGTTTCACTGCTCTTCTCCTCCATGACCTCCTGTGCCTGGCACCAAGTCTCATCCTGACTCATGTGTCTCTGACCAGATGCACTGAACAGATGTGACACTGGAGAGAGGTCAGAGCACTGTGGTGCAGGCAGAACTATGGTTCATAGCGTCATAAGCATAAGAAATCTTCTAGCTAACCTCTGCTTAGCTGCTGTTTGGCAGCATGCTCCGTCCATTACCACAAGAGCTTTCACAGAATCACAGAATGATAGGATTGGAAAGGACTAGAGATCATCTAGTCCACCCCCCTGACAAAGCAGGTTCACCCAGGGAAGGTCACACAGGAACATGTCCAGACAAGTCTTGAAAGTCTCCAGAGAAGGATACTCCACAAACTCTCTGGGCAGCCTGTTCCAGTGCTCTGTCAGCTTCACAGTAAAGAAGTTTCTTCTTATGTTGAGGTGGAACTTCCTGTGTTCCAGTTTGCGCCTGTTTCCCCTTGTCCCTTTAAACCCGATGCATTGCCCTCGTGAGGTACAGCAAATTCAGCACTAAAGGTGAAATCATAGGTGAAGTCAATGCTCAGATGTTTTATCAGAGAGGGTTGTCCTGTCCATGCTGTGGAAGCTGGCTGCTTTGAAAGCAGAGAAATGAGCAAGATCCCAGCCTTGCAGAGCTTGTTTGATTTTCAGCATAAAAAACAGCCCAGAAAAATATGTAACTGTTTCTGGCTTGTGATTCCTTCCTTTCCTCCTCCCAGCCTCTTCTTTTGACAAACTGTTTTAATGATTCCCATATACAAGGAAAGCCAGGGAAGCAGAAATATTTTTGAGCAGGGCACCAGCTGAAATGTTGAAGGTCCGAGGAACAAAACTTTATGGTTCAGCAGGTCAGCTAACACTGTCTTTTGTGGAGAAACAAACTAGAGGAATTAAACTCTGTTAATCTGTTTATTTCTGACAGAAATGGGGTGGAGAGCACATTCTGCCTGCCAGAGTACACACCTGCTGTCAGTCCTCCCCTGATAATATCGAGCCCATGAGCAAGGTGGACTGAAGCTTGACAGCAGGATGGAAGCCCCAGAGGTGTTGCCATGAGCTCTGCAAGCATTTGTAGTTGGGTGCAGAGAAGGTACTCAACAGACAGCAGGAAGAACCCAAGCCCTTGGATTATCTGTTGTGATTACACCCCTAGACCAACACACTCACTCTCCACAATCCATAACTAAATATCTGGTGGACATGAGGATAGCTGAGATATTTCAGAACAAGGACACTGTGATGCACAGGAAGAAAATGAGCGTACCATAGGGTAGGCAAGAGACTTTTGCCAAGTGAAGCTTATAAAGTATTGGATGGAAAGCTGGGTTGACTGTGGAGGAGGAGTATGTAAGGTCAGTGATACAAAACTGTAAGAAATCAGGATAATCCTCCCTGAACAGATATTGATTGCTACTCTGTTATATGTCATGTTTACCTAGTCATTCAGGAACAAATAAGAATCCATGGAATACTTTTACTCATGGTATTTTCTTTAGCTAGGGACAGTTTAGCACTGGTGTCCATCCCTGGCAAAACAACCTTCTCAAGTTCCTCCTTTCTTGTTGTATGAGAAAATTGTAATGTGGTGGTCTCCAAACACGTTAGAAGGTGCTCTAGGTGTGTTTGGTATAGATTACTCAGCCTGTTCAGTGGTATCACTGGCTCTGGCAGACCGGCTCTGCCCATTAGAAGGTTGAGACCAAGAGTTTCATGACTCAGGGTCCCAGTGTGTGACAACCTATCCTGCTACAGCACTCTGTCTGGCCACAAGAATTATAGAACCATTTAGGTTGGAAAAGACCTTTAAGATCATCCAGTCCAACTATAAAGACCAAAGATAAGGCTTGGCTGAGGCCAGATAGGATCAGTGAGAAGGCCTATCACACTAGCTCTGTCCTCAACAGTGAAACATGGCAACCTTGCAAATACGCATGGCAACCTGATGAAAGGGACATCAAGTTTTGTAGCTTTCATGGCACTGCTACCAGGAAAGGTTCCCAATTCAGGTTCCCTGAACTCAACATCCCCACAGGCAGTAATGGAACAACACAAGGGACAACCACAACTGGGGCAGAGGATTAGCTGGGGACATAATGGAAGAAGGTGTCACAGTGCAAGAGGAGAAAATGACGCTCCACAGACTTAGCAGAGGGGGGTAGCTAACATAGAAGAATGATTTAAAGCACTTTGGGGAGGTAGTTAACACTCCTTTGTCTGCAGAGTGATCTACAGGTGACTGTGCTTGTAAGTTAACCATTCTGGTTGTCTGACAAAATTTAGATTTTGCCTTTCCGGTTGCAAACTGGATAGTGTGACCTTCCTCCTCTCAAACAAATTACCATGGCTATTGGGACAAGCTGTTTAGTTACTGCTGTAATGCTGCCTCTTCTATTTCTGGACTACATCCCTTCTCCTGTTCAACTGGAAGGATCCAAAGTTCACGCTTGTCAAGCCCAGGCTAAGCAGTATTAACGCAGCATCTGCCAGGCTGTTTTGAATAGCCGTTAATATCTATGCTGCTTTAAGCTAAAAGAAAAGCCTTTTCAAGTGTTGCATACATTACCAGGAACAGTGGGGAAGGATGTTAATAATTCATTCATGCTCTCAGACTCCAAAGTGTGCTAGATCTTTCAACTTATAACAATAGACATCACCCTGCAGGCTGTCATGTCCTGCTTTTAACAAAGAAAAAGAAAAGAGCAGGGGTGAAAAGGAGGATGATTTCCTGGGCTGCAAATCTGAAGCTTGATGAAGAATTAAAGTCTGTTAAATGTCTACTTCAGCCAGCCATTGAGCAATAAAACCTATTTGCAACTGGTTGTTAAAAGAATGAGCAGCGTGTGTAGGAAAAAGCATTTTTTGAGAAGATGCTGGCATTGCTTTCCGTCGATTGTGGAATGTATCAACATCCTAGGGCTCCTGTTTAGGAAGTTCTTCTTATTCAGACTAGAGCAGAGATAGAACAGGAAGAAGTTACCCTCAGAAAACATATCTGTAGAATCGTCTTCATGTGACCAACCCATCTACTGAGTATCCAAGTAGCCTTCAGCTATAACCTACCCCCCCATAGGATGTTCCCAGTGGACATGGGAATCTCATACACCTATTGCCACCTCTACCAGAAAGAAAAGAAACCAAAGAAACAAATGTTAAGAGGACTAGTTTTGGACATAGGGTGAAGCAGGAAAGAAAGCAGCCAATGCTGAAGGCACAGCCAGGATCTCTGGGCTGGTGACCCTTGCTGAAAGGTGGCCATCCTCAGCAGCAATCACTGTGCCTGTCACACAGGGGCAGGGTGAGAAGCCACCGATTTCTTCAGGACTCATCCTGGGTATGTGCTGCTGCCTTTCCCTCTTCCTTCTGCTTCCATGAGTAGAACAGCCTGGCCTATCCTTGCCCTATCACTTCCAAGGTGGTAAAATCCTAAGAGCCATGTTGAGAAGCCCCACACTAGTCCAAGAGTCAATGAATGTCCTTGTCTTGGTGGAAAGACATTTTTAATGAGAAAGATTGAGGTCTTTCTACTACATCCCAAAATAAGAAGGTCCCTCCAGCAAAGAGTGGACCATCTCAATGAGCAGAAGAGGGAGACAGAACTGAAATATTTTCTTTGTGGGAAGATAGGAAATAAAGAAATACATTTGAATCCTTCTGAAATCCAACCAACCTCCTTATTTCTGTAGCCGTGTCAACAGTTTTGAGCCATTTAACCAATTCCTCATGTGACTCCTCTCATTCCCATTTTCAGAATTACCCCAAACTGGCTGCCAAATGGAAAAGAGGGCTTAAGTCCTATCATCACTTCTAATGTCTTGATGAAAACCATGGTTTTTATTGCATGTGCTGGCCCACTGAATACGGTATTTTACTCCACGGAATTCACTCTGCTATTTCCCTAGAAAGACTCTCCATCGACATTTTTTCTGTACGTGAGGGAAGGAGAGCAAGGTTTTAATTCTTCCCTTGTACAAGTCTGCATGTCAACCACAGGAAAATCTTCCTTCAGAAGGACAGGTACCCTCAAAGTAGAATTGCAATTTGAGCACTGCTGCGCATAAAACCAAATGGGAGATTTCAGGCTTGCTGCAGCCCAAGTTCAATACAGGCAGATTCTGCTGGAAAGATGATTCCAGCTGTGTGCAAAGATGCTGGGGTCTTCTGAACAGAGGACTGTGAACGCTGATGCCAAGGAGAAAGCACTTCAAAAGGCAAAGAGCGAGCACGGTGGGTCATGTTATGTAAATAGTTTAGGGAAGTGGAGAGAAACGTCCAACAAAATTTTGCAGATGCATTTCTTTTTTATAGACATGAGTGGAAAATCCGTCCGGATGGCTTACACCTCACATGGTTTTAATTTGAGTTCTCCCTATGGTTGGGATTGAGTTCAATTTTTGCTATTCCCACCACTCTTTTATCCTCTTTTATGTTTCCTGTTCAGACTGAGCCCCTTTTAAGAGGGGTGGGTGCTAGAGTTGTTTTTCATCCAGCATTTCATATCCATGGGAAAACTTCTCTCCTACTCTGTGGGCCAACGAAAAGACCTCAGAAGATGGAAGTAAAGACTGACAGATTGAAGTAGCCTGCCCAAGATTCCCCGGAAAAGGAATGATCAAGCCAGGCTTATATCAATACCTCTCTATACGCACTAATGCTCTAGGAAGATGTCCACTGGAATTGTGCCCCCTGCCCCTGTCACAATTTTCCCTAGTTTCAATTCTTTTATGTAGTAATGACATACAAGACATACATACAAGAGGCCATAGGGTTGGGAGTTCAGATAATGGGTTGTAATATAGGAGTTTCTGAAGGACTGTAGTCAGAAGGAGAAAAGAGCAGCTCAAAAGTGTCCTAGCTTTGCACTGTCCCCTCTCCATCCTTGCTTCCAAAAAGGTCTTTTGCAGTCTGGCAGCCTGTAGACAACTCCAAGCTCAAAATCAAATGATCTGTCTCTAAGGGCACAAAGCCTCTCAATGGGCGTTGTTCTGCTGACTTCCACAGAAAAAGACTAATGCACACTGTTTGTGTGCCTCTGGTACAATACTTTTTTTCATGTTACAAACAAAAACTCCAACAGAACAACACTATCAGCTGGGTTTGTCTTGTAGTGAAGGCTTTCCATCAGCTGGCAGCTGCTGCTCCAAGAGACGCTGCTCACAGGGTTGGTTTACAGTCACTAGTGAACTGTATTAGGAGTCCTCCTATACATCAGAGTAGTTAATGTTTTGCTCAGTCTTTGACGAGGTGAACGAAGGATATTTTACATGGACGGGGTTGCACAACATACAAATAAAGTCTAATTTGAGGACATTGGGACCTTGGAACCTCTAAGCTAAGACTTGTGCCACAGTGAATGGTGACAAACACAGTTTTGAAAGCTGAAAGGTGTGCAGCTAATGTTTCCTCCAATTTCTTCACCCACAAGTGTGTGACCACCTTGTGTCCAGAGATGCATCAAACAGTTGGTGGCAGGTCCCTAAGGTGGCTGTGCATGGTACAGAGCAGAGCTTTCAGGCCACATGACAGGACATGGAGCCGTGGCAGAAGGCAGAAGCCGGGCCTCTTTCTTGGTACAATGAAATCCTTGTAACTACCAGCTCCGTGGCCTGCCATGTGAAGTGTCTGTTGGAGTGACAAAATGAGGAAGGAAGTGGCAGATGGGAGGGCACCGAGGATCAGGACAGTGTAGGTGAGGTGGCAGCTCCTTGGAGGAGCCCTGTGAGATGCTAGGCTTGGTCTTTCAGAGCTAAAACCATCTCAGGAAGGATATGTCAGCTGTGCTGGGACCCCAGTTTGGCTGGAGCTGTTAGCCCTGTAATTATGTCACAGAATTGCAGAATCACAGAATAGTAGGGGTTGGAAGGGACCTCTAGAGATCGTCTAGTCCACCCTCCCTATCAAAGAAGGTTGACCCAGGGCAGGTTACACAGAAACGTGTCCCGGTGGGTTTTGAAAGTCTCCAGAGAAGGAGACTCCACAAACTCTTTGGACAGCCTGGTCCAGGGCTCGATCACCCTCACGATAAAGAAGTTTCTCTTTACATTGGGGTGGAACTTCCTGTTTGTGCCCATTGCCCATCGTCCTATCACTGGGCACCACTGAAAAGAGACTGGCCCCATCTTCCTCACACCCACCCTTCAGATATTTATAAACGTTGACCAGATTCCCTCTCAGCCTTCTCTTCTCCAGGCTAAACAGCCCCAGGGCTCTCAGCCTTTCCGTGTAAGGGAGATGTTCCAGTCCCTTAATCATCCTCATAGGCCTCCGTTGGACTGACTCCAGTATTTCTGTGTCCCTCTTGAACTGGGGAGCCCAGAACTGGACACAACACTGTCTGTTGAACACAGACTTCCAGGGAACTTTGAATCAATAATTGGGGTTTGTCTGCTTGACCCCTTGTTGTCAAGCACCCTAAAACCTCTTTCATGGACCAGAGGTCTTCTGAGGTAGAGACAATACCTGGGCCATTCTGAGCCCAATGAGGTGTCACTTTGTCTTCTAGGTACATGCTAGGGACCGAGTGATGGAGACAGCCCGAGGAGCTGGCCTGCCCTTTCACTTTCATTTGGCAGGGACACACACTTCAGGCTTTTCACGGTTCATCCTCACCCCCCAGCTTGGACATGGAGATCTTAGAGAAGAAGATAGAAAGGCACTGCCATGGCTTCCTTTGGTTCCTCCATTCACCCTCTCCTCCCTGTCACCCTTGGAGTCTCCTCTGCAGAGGTGCTGGTACGATGTGACAAGATTGCAAATAGTCTTGGCACAAGAGTCCTGTTCTCTTTTTTCCTCCGCTCTGCAAGGGACATGCAGCCAAGAAAGTGTCAACTGCATAACTCTGCCCCAGCAGAGCCCTGCAAACTCCCCCAGCCAAAGCAGCTGAATAGGAAATGTGGTGGAGCTGGAAACTCGTCCTTGTCAGCTGGGTCCTCCATCCAACAACTCATAAAAAAAAAACGATGTGAAAGCTGCCAGAACCATTACAGCTTAGTCGTATCTGAGAAATGGCATTCAATTCCCCGACTGTTTATTTAACTCTACACAACGGTTGTGTAACGTCCTGCTGCTCTGTCCTCATCTAATTCCACAGAGCGGCTTTTTGGCTGAGGAAATTTGTGGGTCAAAGTGCCAGATCTTGGTGTTTTGCAGAGCTCTGCCATGCAAGTGATTATCTTAAAAATGAAAGCTCTCTAAACCACGGGCTTTGAAGACCTGAAAAAAAAAAAAAAAACCCCAAAGCAACAAAAACCCCCAAACCAACAGGTTTAGTTTTATTTTTACTTTAGATACATTTGTGATGAAACGCTTGCATTGAGCCTAACCACACAGGAACGAACAGGAAAACCTTGGCCCCCAAATGTAGTCTTTCTTTTACCAGTCATCCTGGTTAAGGTCATCCTGGAACTATTGTATCCTTGGACTGGGCTGTTCTTTTTCCCTGACTACACCTGTATGACCTGATTTCCCATTGAAATCACTCAGCTGAATCCAAGGAGGACAGCACAGCTGAGAAAGAGATTTGTTCTCACGCTTCTCAAACAGGACCTTGAGAACCAATGCTTAAAAACCTGCTCACTTTCCAAAGCTGGAACCATGCAGAAGGGAGCTGTCTTGAATAAAATAAATTCCCCACATGTTCGGCAAACAAAAAGGAGAAGTTTGATTCTCCACAAAGGGTGGGCTGAAGAGATTTGTTTTTCATACTATACTGCAACATTTTCTGGGTGTGTGTATTTATTTCCCATTTATTTCACAATGTAAGCAAGGAAAATTTAGACCTAGGAAATCTGATTGCATTGAGTTACAAGCACATCAACACAGAAATAGTCGCTTATTACCTCAAAAGTTTGTAGTGACTTTATCCAGCTATGCTCCAATATCCTTTTCTTACCTTGATTTTTCTGTAGTAAGACATTAATTTTTAACAATAAACACAAGAAGCACAGATGTAGGTTTGATAAAAGCAACTTGCATAGCCACTGAGAATGGCATTTAAATGTAATAACTCATGTGATGAAGAGATGCAGGTAGTGAATATGTAGCATAGATTAAATAAGGTCTAAAAGGTGTACATGAGGTTAGGCCTGGCATTTTCGCCAGCATATGAGGCCAGGCTGAGAGAGTTGAGGTTGTTCAACCTGGAGAAGAGAAGGTTCCAGGGAGATCTTACAGTACTTAAAGGGGGACAACAGGAAAGATGGAGAGGGATCCTTTATCAGAGAGTGTAATGATAGGATGAGGGATAAGAGTTTCAAAATAAAAGAGGAAAGACTTAGATTAGATGTTAGGAAGAAACTCTTCACTGTGAGAGTGGTGACACTGAAACAGGTTGCCCAGGGAAGTTGTGGATGTTCCATCCCTGGAAGTTTTTAAGGCCAGGGTGGATGGGGGGCTGAGCAACCTGGTCTAGTGGAAGGTGTCCCTGCCCATGGTAGGGAGGTTGGAATTGGATGATCTTTTAGGTCCCTTCTAACCCAAACCATTCTATGATTCTACAGTGGTTTTGGACATCGTGTTATTTTCTTACTGCTAAGCAATGCTAAGACGAATATGCCAAATGATCACCATCAAAATGCTAAACCTGCATCTTGATTTGTGCATGTAACTTTGTGCAATAATTCTGACAGTCAGAAATGAACACATGAAATATTCAGTTTTCATTTAATTGTGGTGCAAACAAAATCATTGACAAATCTCAGAGAACAAGGTTGAGAGACAGCTATCCTCTAAACTGTTTGCTCCCCCACGGGAGGATGAATTTCACTGGAATAGTTTCTGAAAACATGAATTTAAGGTGTTTCTAAAAAAAACATCCAATGCTGGAGAGCCCAAGGCTTCCCTGGGCAGGTGATTTCTTTGCTTTAAGTGTCTCCTGATGGAAATTGCTACCCATTCACCCAGTGTTACACACAGGGAGTGAGCCACAGCACAACGTTGTGGACAAGGAGCAATAGCCACAAACTGGTAAACCGGATGTTCAACCTAAATGTAAGGAAACACTTCTTTACTGTGAGGGTAACAGAGCCCTGGAACAGGCTGCCTGGAGAGGTTGTGGAATCTCCATCTCTGGAGACATGTAAAACCTGTCTGGATGTGTTCCTGTGTGATCTACTCTAGGATTCTGCTCTGGCAGGGCGGTTGGACTAGATGATCTTCAGAGGTCCCTTCCAACCCCTACCACTCTGTGATTCTGTGATCCTGTTGTGCAGCCAGCTCAGAGGCTGCCAGCACTGGCTCCAAACAGATCCGTCTTGTGGCTGCCCTCGGAGAGTGCCATCAAGGAACAGCCTTCCACCCGCAGCCCTTTTCGCCACTGCACACATGGAGCAACAAATGGTATCTAAATATATGATATGCAATGGATACAACAAGCAGATGGTGGGAGAACAAGGGCCCAGATCCCATTAGCAGAAATCTGGATCAACTCACGGATGATTCACCGACACAAATCAGGGGTAAATACATAACAGGCACTCCACGCCAGCCATTCCCCCAGGAGCTGAAAGTCTTGAGAGACAAATCCAGGGCTTTGCATCCCTGCATGTGTCTTTTTGCAGTTGCACACAGGAGGGCAGCAAACATTTACTCAGTGTTTGGCACTGCAGCTCTCCCTAACCCCTGCCATAAATAGATGCTGTTGGGATAGCACAAACTGTCCGTCAGCTTGAGCGGTTGACTGCTAAATAGCCCCATAAAAAACCCCAAAGTGACTGTAATTAGATGGAGTTCACATTGCACTGTTATGACTAAGACAAACATTGTCTTGAATTTTTGTCGAGCAAAATTCACCCCCCACCAAATTATCTTGGGATGTTCTTTTCTTGTCTCTAGTTCAGTTTTACAGGGTGTTTGCTATCACTTGTGAGAGTTTCTGCAGTGGTTTTCATTCTCCAGGGAAATTACGCTTTTATTCTCCCCACCGAGGTGCTGACATAGGCATTTTAAACGTGTCTGTTCCCCTTATTTCTTGATGGAGAGTATATTTGCGATGACAGAAGAGGGGAGTGTGTTGTTCTCTAATTCCACCTAATGAAGCTTGTCAATGAATTAAAAAATAATTATTTGGATTTTGAAAGTAAAGGCCTGCAAGAGAGTGTTTCTCAGCAACTATTTTAATTTTTTAAAATGGGTATAATTAAAAAAATTATCTTTAGTTTGCAGAAATACCCACCACCCCCTTCCTGCTCTCAGCCCCTCAGCCATTGCTTTGACTTTGGCTTCTCAGTAACATTTTCCGTTATCCAGCACAAGCAATTCTGCACATTTATATTGGTGTCTATTCACATTCAAGCTTTTCAGGTGGAACAGTGTGTTTTGCCTGTTAATTTACTCTGGGTGATCCTAATTAGAGCATTAATTGTCATGTGGTTGGATTCTCTCCAGCTGCCTAAAAGGAGTCCAGGGTGGGTATCTATGGTGAGATAAGCTATCCTCCAGAGTCTGCTCATTAACTACCAAGGGAGCCAATGTTGGTTATCCACTCTCAAACATCACATTTAGAATTGTGGAATCATTTAGGTTGGAAAAGACCTCTAGGATCATCAAGTCTGTCATTTCAGTCTGTCATTTCAGGCACCTAGAATTAGAGAGGATGAATTCTGACACAAAGGCCTATTTCAATTTAACCCAGTACAAGAGGTAATGGTCTCAAGTTGCACCAGGGGAGGTTTAGGTTGGGTGTTAGGAAGAAGATCTTTACTGCACGAGTGGTTAGGCATTGGAACAGGCTGCCCAGGGAAGTGGTGGAGTCATCATTCCTGGAGGTGTTAAAAAAAATGAGTGGATGTGCCACTTCGAGGCATGGTCCCTAGACCAGGGAGGTCTAGGGACATAGGTCAGGGAGATGTTGGACGAAGGTTGGATGTGATGATCCTAGCGGTCTTTTCCAACCTAAATGATTCTATGATTTTATTCTATCAGACCGAGGGTGCTCATCTTGGGTAAACCTCTACAGAACAAGGAGGCACTGAGCTCTTGGATAGTTTGCACTATTCTTTGAAAATAGCTGTTTTCTTCAGCAGTAGAGAGGGATCTTCAGATATCATACCCTCAGGTAGGTGTTTAGAGTTATGCAGAGTGCTCAAATGCCAACTGTTACATGATTTTTGAGCAATGCAATTAATGGGATTTAGGAACTTAAGTGCTTGGAAGAAAAATCTGTAGTTGTCTCATCTGCCCATGATAGTGTCAGTAAATGTATGATAGGAATTGGGCACAGATCTGTGTTCTGGTCAAATCCACTAAGAATAATCATTCACTCTGTGAGATTCAACAGCTTCACACACACAGAGCAAGCCCGTGACAAAATGTATCAGAAACCATTGTGGGAAAATTACTGAAAGTGTATGAAACAGTAACGCTGCCTGTTGCTGTAATCTTCAGTACGTTAATGTCATTGGGGACTGGGGTTACAAGAGATGCTGTGTGAAACAAGGCTGTCTTATATCACAGGAGTCCACCAAGACAAAACAAATAATAAGAAAAAGCCTGACCAAGCAAAACTCAGACGTTGTCCAGCTGCTATTTCATGTCAACAAATGTGACTTGAGATTTTACTTATCTGAAAGTTTTATCCTGCTTTTTGTCACAGAATTACACTCCAAAACATGAATTCTGATTTGAGGAATTCACCTCCTGAAACAGAAACGCACTGTCTGGGGGTTCCAGGAATACGGGAACAGTCTCCATATGTTGAAATAAAAACCCTGGTATGGTTTACTCTAGCGTTTGTATTGGGAATATAATGTTAATTGATGGACTACGTTTTGGGCAGCTAATGAGTAAAGAATCCTCAGTGGATTGGGGTCTTAATTACCCGATTTCCTTTAACCTGATTTCCTCTAACCCACCAGGTCAGTGGGACTAATCCCAGAACAAGACACTGTGCTACGTGAGATCTTCAAACAGGTCCGAGGATTTCCAAAGATGAAAAAGGAAGTGGGAAAAGGTGCTAATCTCAGTGGAAATTAGGCACCTATGCCTAATATAATGATCTAGAAATAATCCTTTGTTAACCACTTACCAACCTGAAAACACAAAGACAAATCAGTTCTTGTGCCCCCAAGATACTTTGGTGCTCCTGCCTCTAGTCAGGAAACACTGTGGGAGGCATCTTACCTGACTTTAGAGGCCTTCAGTGTCAACATAACTCACCCCTCTTTCCCAAATCTTCTCTCTGGCATGTGCAGCAAGCCTTACAATTTCCTATATTTCTCCACAGGAAACAAAGAAGTTATAAATTAAGAATTCTTCATCAGCACACAGGGAAGGCGTTGGTCTGAATCAGTAGACACATAGTAAGTCAGACTTGGCAAGACCAGCACTTGAGTTAAGGGTCTTTTATAGTTCTGCTTGTTTGTTTGGGCTTTATCTTGTCTTCCGTGCTCTTCCCTTGATGTCTTCAGATTGTTTCAATAAGAGATAAGAGAAAAAGGAAAATAAATGAGAGAGAATTAACAGGTTATCCATGAAAATTTTGAAGTAAAAATGAGCTGGAAATGCTCACCAATTTGGTAAGTTTCAGATTCATCTCACCTTCTCTATTGGTCTAAGAGTCTGGCTTTTAATTAAGACTACCCCTATCTTTAGTAGACACAGACAAAGGAAAAACACAGACTTCTCCAGAGACTGCTATCTAAGATGATTTATCATTAACTGAATGGTCTCACTGGGCCATAAACTGAGCACATCTTGTTTTTGAAGTGACACATATGCCTAAATGACTGATTAGGAACTGCAATTATTATTGGTAGAATCACAAAATAATAAAATTACTTGGGTTGGAAGGGAGATTAAAGATCATCTAGTTTGAACAGCCCTGCCATGGCAGAGACACCTCCCACTAGATCAGGTTGCTCAGAACGCCATCCAACCTGGCCTTGAACACTTACAGGGATGGGGCATCCACAACTTCTCTGCGCAACTTGTTCCAGTGTCTCACCACCCTCAGAGTGAAGAACTTCTTCCTTATATCTAGTCTAAATCTCCTTTCTTTCAGTTTAAAGCCATTACCTCTCATCCTATCACTACATGCCCTTGTAAAAAGTCCCTTCCCAGCTTTCTTGTACGTTTCCTGTGCTGGAGTGGGAGAAGTTGATATTCTTTGGGTTATGATGACATGCAAAGTCTTTTTATGCTAGTGAATCTGTGTCAAGCTTTACTGTAGAAATCTGTGCCCACACATTTACAGAACATATAAGGTCTCTTCCAAAACTGATCTTGAAAGCTGTTGACCTTACCTATTCTTAAAATCTCCAGGAATGGAAAATCCATCATACATGTGGGTGACTTAATGCCATGCCTACCCTAACTTTGTAGTAAGTTTCTCTTCTGAATAGAGTTCCTCTTTTAACAGAATTTCTTATGTTTTTAACTGATGCAGATAATTACTGCCCATCTTTAAATCCCAGAATGAACATTTTGATCACTTTTATTTGATCTCCTGACAACAGCTGTCCACAGAATGACACTTCTCTATTCCTCAATTTAGCATTCAAACACAACACGTGCATTTCATAAGGACAACCAACCTTGAATAAGGTTGAAGAAGTGAAATCCAATCAAGCTCCTGATTTATATGTTGATTGCATTTTTTTTAAATACAGAAAATTTGAAGAAAAATTAATTCAAAATTCAGAAGTGCAGTCATTTTTCCCACCAGAATGATGTAAACAAGATTGTTCAACTCTGTTGCTTCTCAGCTACTGATCTGGTGCTCTGACCTTGTGATCAGAGAAGACTGTGAGCCCCACATTTGTCTTTGAAGACTGCTAATAATTAAATCCTATTGTTTCATTGAAACAGAACATGACTCTCACAATTTGTAACCAGAAGCAGTATGGCTGCAAAGAACAATGTCGGATAAACATGCCCTTCAAAGATCAAAGGATGTAGGGCTTTGTCAATTAAAAAAAAAAATCAGCATAGCTAAACTGCTGTTTCTCAGCAAGTTAGTGTGGGTACAGATCTGAGGCTGCCTAGATTGCTTTGCTTTCATTTCACAGTCTCAAGGGCATCCTTGTTCCCCAAAAGTGCATGGGGAAGCTGGCACACCCAGATGTGAGTTGTGAGGCTGCGGGCAGAGGGAGACAGTGCCCCCCTCATCACTAATTAAACGTTCAAAGGATTCATGCTCTCTCCAAGCAGCACATCTTTGCGACATTAAATAAAACTCAACCTCAAAGAGAAAACACACACACAATATGTTCAACAAGGCAATGAGCAAGGGGATAACAGAAGGATTTGGCTTTATAGTGACACCGCTTGCTTTCATTTCTTCCCCCTGAGAGCCCTTCCCATCTCCATGGATTTCCATCAGAGAGTTTGTCCTCCTTACCACAATCAAAAACTCACCTCTGATGCCACATTGGTCATGTAACTCCAAGAGGAGACAGAAGAAGCCACAGTTGCCTAAGGAATTCACCCCTTCCCATGAATGGCCACATGGATTATGGCCAGCAAATCTTTCTCAAATGAACGTGACTCTCATTAGCAGTTTCCTGGTGGCCCAGGAAGGGGGAAAAGTTGCAGCAGATGAGTCACAGCTAGACCTTGGCATGTCTGTTCAGTAATTCACAGCTTTTCCTCTCTCTGTTGAACAACTTCCTTGGACATCAAGACTCCCTTGCTGAAATGTCTGTATTTGTGCAAGGATGCTGAGAAGCCCAGATTACATTCTCTATGGTCTGACCCTTCTGGCAGGAGTTGTGAGGTACACTTCATCTGTATATCCATCTCACAAACTTCTCAAGTGCCTCTTGTCCCAGTGCATGCATGTATGGACACACTCCCAGCACATACAGGTTGTTGGGTAAGGATTTGAGACAGCCCATCCAGAAGAGGTGTAGACATAGGACCTTTCTTTTGTCTAGATGGAGGTTCAGGTGAACCACCTAGCTACGGCATGTGGGTCCCAAGGCAAAAGACAGGTTGTCCTGCAGAGAGAGCCTTGCTGGAGGTCAAGATGAGGTCGGAGCAGCTTGCTGGAGTCATGGACCTGCACAGGTGAACCTGAGCAGATAATCAGTGAGAGCCTCATCCACTCAATTTTACACCAGCACGTTCTGGAAGAGAATGAGAATTTGGACGGCACTTAGCATCACTGTCTCTCTATGTGGTCACATAGAGACAGCCCTTTTGGAAGGGGCTTAGCATGCTGCAGGGTGAAATCTGCTCTCATGGGGTTTCCACACAAATAGCCCATGTGTAGATGTCCTTTCTGCTGTCATTTGTCTTTGCAGAATCAGCTACCATGGGTATCAGTCATGGTCCTTCACATTCTACTGTGATGAGGTTTCTGTGCACTCTGCCAGCACTAAGCTGAATTTCTGAAGCAGTCAGAGAGGGAAAAGATGAGATCCGTTAAAGGTGGGCATTTAGGCCCACCCAGACCATCTTATCTAGAGCAGAATCTTTCTCTGCTATACTGCTCTTCTCCGAACTCCCTGAGCAGTCCTCGTCTTGTTTGAGTAATAAGGTTAATGATACATCTTAATGCAAAAATTAATTTGATCTGTTTTCATTTTAGAGGAGAGAGAGTTGAGGAAGATGTAAAACAGAATGGACAAAATCATGCTGAAATCTTGCAGCAGAGCTGTTTCATGCATAGCACCATGCTTTCTGCTGTAGATCATGTTACTTATTCTCATGAGAATGAGAGTAATATTTGCTGCCCTTACCTCTTGTCCTTCTGGACTCCAATGCTTTTATTATGTTTGCTTGGACTGAGATATATGAATATAGTGAGAGGAATGTAAAACATGTGATGTTAAGCCTGTG
The DNA here is from genome assembly GCA_013400335.1 of Eurystomus gularis. Classification (NCBI taxonomy): domain Eukaryota; kingdom Metazoa; phylum Chordata; class Aves; order Coraciiformes; family Coraciidae; genus Eurystomus; species Eurystomus gularis. Next base: position 43,275 of record VZZY01013094.1, on the reverse strand, counting down.
TGCAAGAGAGCTCTCTAACCGAGAAGCCTGCTAAAGAATTACAGATATTTGTTGTTTTTTTGCTATACTTTTTGATAGAGCTAGTCTAGTAGAACTTCCTCATTTTTAGTTCCCAGTTCCCAGACATTAGCACTTCACTTCAGTGAAGGTTTTATGGTTTCCTTGAAATAAATCTCTCTTCACCTTTATGTCTATTAAAGACAAAAATCTTATTTTAATGAGTTAAATTCTAATGTCAGTTAAACTGAGGAAAGAATCTGGCCCATAAAGTTTGACAGATGAGGATAATTTTAGAAAATAAAACGTACACGTTGTGTCTAAACACAATTGACCTCATTCCCCTCGACTGTCCTGATGTTCAGCTGCTTGAAAAGTTTCCTCCAGGGAAAACCTTTATTAAATGATTTGTGCTTCTTCTACATTTTGTTCCAAATTATCTCACTCCCTTGTTTTATTTCTTCTTCGGGCTGGCTGGTTGCTACAGCTAATTTGGTTGTCCTTGCTGGGACTACCATAAATACTCTTTCCCAGTAGTACTTTGTAAGCTGAATTAGTCAAGTGATCTTGGCTATAACATTCAAGAAAACAGTTGATAAGATTAAAGACAGGGAGAACTTCATGGTTGGAGACACTGTTTTAAAGTCACCCATAAAAGTGCATGAGCAAAAAGTGCTGACAAGGCCAAAACATTCCAATTGTGACCTTCAGCATTGTATTAGAAGGGATAATTTTTCACTCACTTCTCTCCCTACAATGACTGTATTAAAGCATGACACTCTCTTTGGAACTCTTATCAAAGACCCTTCAACAAAAATAGATTAAATATCAGATTTAAAACAAGGAGATAAAGCTGGACTTACAAATTGAAAGACAGAGCATTGAAGCCTGCTTGAGCCTCCAGGTGTACTGGATCCTCATCCTTCTCTGACTGTGGAGCTGAGAGGGTGACATCCCATCTTGGGTAGGTGGTACCAGAGTCACCCAAAACCATAGAAAAGTAGTTTCTTCATCTCTGTCTTTGCTGTCTGGACTCTTATTTCCCCTGACAGTACCTAGAGCTGTAACCTGTGCAGGGCTGTGGCTTTTGGATGGGAGTCACTGTTGGATGTTTGCTGTTGGTTTCAGAGTGGCACAGATTTACCATTCCCTCCAGAATTAGCAGTCATCACTATGGCACATGGTCCTGCACGGCTCCAGGCAGACTGCATCTAGAGTTGCCCTTACAATGGTCTCATGTCTTTCTTTCACGAGGTCGAAGCTCCTGCTTTTATTTTAAAGCTATTTGAACACTTCATTCACTGAAACCTAATTCTGTGGTAGCAGTGGGTAACAATAGGGCTGGAATAATTTATGACTGGGTGGAATTGATGAAGAAATTTCTGTCAAAAATTCCCTTTTTAAATTTTTGCCATCAAAGCACCAGTTGGAACATTTTATTTCAGCATTTTCAAAAACAAATGTTCTTCCTTTTCAGTTGTAAAATGCTTGTTTTCAAGCCTGAAATTGCCAATGCTTCATTTAAGAGAGTTAGGAAAACCATTAAACTGCCCCATTAAACACACAAAATGGTTTGACTTGAAATCTCTCTCTTTAATCAATTTTAAAAAAATACTGCTTTTTTTCCTGTAAGTTGACCAATATACCTCTCCTTCGTTCATCCTCCCCCAAAAAGAGTTTGCAAAATCAATTGTTCCCACAGTTTGCTGAAACTTTTTGAGATGTAGTGAACAGAGCCACTTTCATGTCAAAGTTGACTCTAAATAAAGAAGTTTTCTAATAATAAATTGAAAAGGCTCGGACTTTATTCTAATGAAAAAGCTGAACTATTTTCGTTTTTATGTCTAAATTACAATGAGGAGAGTATTAAAATATTAGTATTTCTTGTAGAATCAAAAATCCATATAACCCTCCTGTGCCACACAGAGGATAGACAGGTCTTTAACTTTACGAGAGCTTTCCTGCTGTTAAAAGGTAAGTCTATTCATGTTATGATAAACCTGGAAAATTCTAGGGTGCCAAAATGCGTGGCACAGCGTAAACATAATCTAAGACATTTTGGGTACAAGCAACAATTCCACTTTTCTTGTAACAGGTGACAGTGCTTGAGGTTAGAATAAGAAGTACCTGTTGCCTGTGCTGTAATGTCTCCTGCAAATAGCTTCTTATTTGTGTCACTGATATAAAGGCTGTGTTTTACGAAGCTTACCCAGCCAGTTTTTCTATGTCAGGTTATCACCAATACTTTTTTTTTTTTCAATTCATTTTGAGACCAGCTGTTGTTAAGAGGCTGTAACAAGAACAGTAACTTGCTCCTTTCACTTCCATTCAGACAGTCTGAATAAACTCACATTTCAGCCTTTTATGGTTCCTCTTTCCATTATACATATTTTTATACTTATTTTTCTCCTTGGGGATTGAGCCACTTTATTCAGGTCATTCTCCACAATATCATGTTAACTCATTAAAATGTCAAATAATTTATTGTCCATTCAGTCCAGCCGCCTGTCCTTTTCCCCTAAAAATCACAGTCATTCCTGTACGCTCTCCGTTCCCCTGCATGTTCAAAGGGCCTCGTGGATCTCTTCACCTTCTCATTAAATCTTGCTGAAGAACAGTTGCCTTGGAAACCAGGGAGCCGATCCAGCGAAGGGACTAAGCATCTTCACCTTACCTTGACTTTGGTGGGAGATGAAACCATTCAGCATGTTGGAAAGGACACTTAGCACTTGGCCAGCAGTGAAGCCGTTAGGCACTAACTACAGTTTTGCTCCAGTTTCAGAATGATGGGAAATGATGCTGGTCCCTACACATCCTCCTATCCTCCTTGTGAAGAACAGAAGCCAGAAAGAAGTTGAAACAGCCGACAATTTTGTGGCATCTGTGAACTCATTTGTAATTGCAGAGACTTTGGAAATACAAATGCAGTCTACATATTATTCAAAAGAACAAACCTTTTCTAAGGTTCAGTCTAAGAGGACCAAACTTTATTTCCAGGCTTATAATGTGTCAGTAAATTTGTAAAGGAGCTACCAGGGTCTTTGCAGATGTGGAATAAGAAACTAGTTTGGATTAAAAAGCAAAGAAAAGCAAATAAACTGCAAATTTTAGATGTTCTTTGAGATAAGAGGATGCAGCCTTCAAAGGACTCAGCCAATGTAAGCACTAAATTTCCAAGAAAAACACTCAAGGCTTTGCAAACTTGTCAGTAAAGAAATGAAGTCTATATTGCAGTGATAATTACAGCAAGAGATACCTCACGTAGCTAAAGTATGCCATAAGAACAGAGCTGCCTCATCCCAGGCCTCTGTGGTCTATCAGAGCCACACAAATGCAGCAAATTTGTTTCAGTGTCTGCTCAGCCCAGGATCAGGCTATCTGCTTTCATGCGGCCTTCAGACCTCCCCACATGGCTCCATGCACAGCCATTTCTTGGATCTGCACCTTGATATAGGTACAAAGGATACTCCATCCCTGGAGGTGTTCAAGAACAGGTTGGATGGGGCCTTGAGCAACCTGGTCTAGTGGGAGGTGTCCCTGCGATAACAGGGGGGTTGGAACTAGATGATCTTTGAGGTCCCTTCCAAGCCAAACCATTTTATGATTCTGTGATACCTGGAGCATTTTTCAAGGTCCAGAAGACCTTTGCAGCTGAAGCAGCACTACACAAGCTTAGCACAGGGACTTCAACCCAAAGCATCTACATGCCTTCCTTTGGAGCTGAGAGTTAACTCATCAACTCTCAGTTAACTCCTCTTCCTGTGGAGTTAAGAAGCTCTTCTCAAATGGGGAGCAATGACCATAAGCATGAGTACTGAAATATTACCTTTCTTAGGTTATCTGAGCCCATTCTGGGCCACAGAGAGTTGCAGCTCATAATGTTGCCTGGCCAAATCCAGGCACTAGCCCTGAGAAAACTACAACTAGCTACAGAACTGTCTTTGGCAATGTGACAGTGCTCAGAGCATGTCAACCTGACCACTGCTGTCTATATTAACTTTTTACAGGCAATTTTAAGGTATTATCCTCTTTACTGCACCCCTTCCTCATTCAGTCACAGTTTAAAGGTAGGTAGGAGCTGTGACTCTGCTTTACAGACATCCCACCACTACCAGGTGCCCTTGGAAACATTTATTTAGTTTACAGCAATTTCAAGGACATGTAGAAGCAAAAGAGTTTTCACATCAGGAGGCATCTATTAACCCTAAGCAACCTCAGAGGAAAAAGAGATTTGCAGGATCACAGTCTAATGGAGATAACAAATTCTGCCTTGTACTTAGTTGGAGGCCTTAAATGCTTCATTGGAGCTTGCTTCTGGTCCTTATGTGCTGGCATTAAAAGGTCCATGTGGTGTACATCTGGTAGGATGCTTCCCTTCTGTATTGAAGGTCACATTGGACTTATCTCCTCCTCAAACATAATGGAGCCTTTTACCTCCAAAACAAGGTTTGCACCTTCTTTTATTTCTTTATATTCATTACTACTGTGTATTACAACAGCAGATAAATTCCTTAAGGTGAAAAGAATTTATTTTGGTTTTAGATGGAAAGGAATTTTTCAATTCAAGCAGATGAACACAGGAGAGAAGTCAGAACTCAAAATCCAATTAAGACGTAGAATTTTCTTCTTTTACACAAGTCCGTCTGAAAATTTTTCTACCTAAAAGCAGTTTCTTACAAAATACTTTGTTACAAATAGGCAGAATTTCCCATGGAAAAATGTAACAACAAAAAAATTAAATTCGCCATGTCATTTGATACATTTCTCCAAAGTTCTCATGATGTCGTTTCCCTATGTCAAACAAAAGTTTTAAAAGAGAAATACAAATGAATTGAAAATTATATTTTGGTCACGTCTAGAGGCACTAAATGTCACTAGAGTTACTGGCTATTAGGTGCTGGAGAAAGACCAAGGAAAACTTTTCCTGCCTTGAAATGTTTGCAACTGGGACAGAAGTTAGCAAAAAGAATTCAGTATCTTGGTTCACCCAAGTTCACCCAAGGCATGAGAAATTACTTATGCAGAAGCATGTAAGATAGAAAAACAAATTTGAATGACACAATGTGGGATGGACAAAAACTTGTAGAATGGTTGTTACAGAGCTGTTGATGTCCAATAGCTTATTCCTGTACAAGAAAACTGATGGGCATCTGAACATCTCTGGGAGCACAGAGTAGGAGCGGGATTGTGCATGGACAGGGCAGTGTTGATAGTCAGGAGAACATGGCACTGAAGTCTTGGTTTGGAGACATGAGCTGAGCTCTTCTGAACATCCATCCTGGAGCAATGGAAAAAAATTACTTCTTACTCAAGCTAAAGTAGGTTATTTTCTACCTTACAGCATTAGTTAGTGCTAAAAAGTCTCTCTCCTTTGCCTTTTTCTCCATCATTTACATTGACAAATTTTCTTTCAGAGACTGTTCCTTGGAAGAAAGCAAAGAAACATAACTGAAAACCATGTAGGAGCTGAAAGCATAGTTAGTGGGGAATAGCTTTTTAATATCCACAGCAGGGACAGAATAAAGTTCAGGTAGCTTAACCCAGAAAGAAGAATTCGCTGTTACCATCCCAACAGTGCAGCATTGGCACCATACCTACTGTTGACTTCATGCAATAACAGGGGGCTTTCAAGGCCATCCTGGCCTTTTGGGATCATGGATCTGAATTCCTTGCTCTGCTGTATAGTGATTTTCTCTGCTCAGTTGGGCAAGTTGCGTTTGGACCACGTGCCCAGTCTTACCTTGAGAATAAGAAGGGTAAATCCATTTCTGAAGTGCAAAATGTTTGGATGAAAGTACTTTGCTTACAGTAGATAGCTCTGAGGAGGAGGCAGGTCAGGATCCTTGTGTTGCAGGGATTTACACCTCCAAAAAAGTCTTTTTGTCTCACAAATAATATGCCTCTAATTAAAGCTGTTGTGGTAAAATCTGTAATCTGGTAACACATTGCACGGGAAGCAAGGAGACATCTGTTCACATGAACACATCAGTATTAAAGTGGATTCTAGATGCAAAATTCTCCCCACGCTGTTTAATAAAGCCACTGGCAGAAGAGGTCTACTACATTAATATCTGGCAGCAAATGTTTTGCAACAGGAGAATTTATTCCATGGAGGATTGCGTGAACATAAGATCTAATTTTCCATGGCAAAGCATCCATCATGTGTGTGAACCTTTCATGGAAGATAGTAAAATCAAGTTGGTGGGTGAAACAAGACACAAACACCCTCACCTCCACAATTGCCATCTGTGGCCTCTGTTTGGGACTTACTAAATGGAAAGCATTTGGAGTTGTGTGAAACCATCTAAAATAGCATCTCTTTGGTTCTTGTATCTCATCTCAAAGAAGTTGATTTTTGAACCAGTGAATGTTAAGGCGTCTGGATGAATGTGAGCCAACACTATGCTCAGGTGGCCAAGAAGGACACCAGCATCCTGGCTTGTATTAGAAAAAATGTGGCCAACAGGACTAGGGAAGTTATTAAGTGATTGTGACCCTGTACTTGGCACTGGGGAGGCCACATCTTGAATCTTGGGTTTGGTTTTGAGTCCCTTCCTCCAAGAAGGACATTGAGGGGCTGGAGCATGTCCAAAGAAGGGCAACAAAGCTGGTGAGGGGTCTAAAGAACAAGTCTTATGAGGAGCAGCTGAGGGATCTGTGGTTGTTTAACTTGGAGAAAAGGAGGATCAGAGGTGTTGAGGTGGGGGTTGTTCTCCTCTCCTAAGAAGTGATAGGAGAGAATCATAGAACCATAGAATGGTTTAGGTTGGAAGGGATCTTAAAGATCATCTAGTTCCAACTCCCCTGCTACAGGCAGGGACTCTTGATGAGAAAGGATGAGAGGAAATAGCCTCAAGTTGCACCAGGAGAGGTTTAGGTTGGATATTAGGAAAAATTTCTGCCTCCAAAGGGTTGTCAAGCCCTGGAACAGGCTGTCCAGGGCAGTGGTGGAGTCACTATCCCTGGAGACATTTAGAAGATGTGTAGATGTGGTGCTGAAGGACATGGTTTAGTGGTGGACTTGACAGTGTCATGTTTATGATTGTACTCCATGATCTTAAAGGTCTTTTCCAACCTAAACAATTCTATGATTCTAAGAGCTATACGTTTCTTCTCTCCTAGGCTCCCAGCACCATCTGCTAGTTTAATTTGCTGAAAGCTTCAACCTTCCAGAGGTTTGCTGGAAACCAGTAACACTGGCATTGCTCAGCAGCCCCAGTGGGTCACAAGCTCTTACCAACACCAGTCCTGCAGTCTAGGCAGGTTCATTTTGGGTTGACTCCAAAGTGCATTACTATGGGTACAGAGAGGCTTATTTTTCCATTAACTTGGTTTTCTTCTATGCAAATAGGAAAGCAGTTTCTATTATTGACACCCAGATGTGTTGGTGTCAGTTCCCAGCCCCTACAAAGAACTTTGTTGGTAGCATCCAGCACCAGACTTGCTGGTTTTACCAGGAATGGAAGAGGAAGTTTGATTAACTGCAAATATAAGGTGACAAAAATAAACCCCCAACTTGCACTGGGGCAGTTTTTACTTCTCTGGCACATCTGCTTTTCAAACAAAGATTGGAATAAACTCAACCAGTGAGAGGGACTTGAAATGCAGAAAGGAGTGGTTTTGTGGAGGTGGTTCTGTAAAAGACTGGTCTTCTCTGCAGGGGAATACAGATCTAAAAGGATCTGTTGGGTTTTGATATACAGCAAACTTAGATGTCTCTTTGGGATTCCTTCATTATCTCTAATAATTTTTTTTGGTCATAACTTACCACAGAAAGCCAACTGCTCAAGAATAACCTTGTAGAGACACCTAATCCTGTTGAAGCTCCCCTTATAACGTATGTGGTTCCTCCTAGGAAGGGATTGTGTGGATTTAGATAAAATTTTGGCCATTGTTGGTGAATCTTTGGGAAAGTGCTGTACTTGGCAGCCTGATTTGTCTCCTAGTTGTAGGTTCAGACAGCATTCAGCTTTGGTGTACAAAGAGAGAGTGTGTTAAAAGTGGGGTTTATGGATGGCAGGCAACATGAAGGGAAACCACTAAGACGTGTATCAGTGTAACATGTCTGTGGTGGGGCCAGCCCTAGCTTCTTTGCTGAATGGAGTTAGATACAAACCCACAGTGGAATATGCTATTGGAATAGGGACGGGGAATTCACATCTTCACAGGACATTTAAGCAGACCTGCATGTAGCACATAGAAAGGTAGAATCACAGAATGGTTTGGGTTGTAAAGGACCTTAAAGATCATCCTGTTCCATGACCCCTACCGTGGGCAGAACACCTTCTACTAGACCAGGTTGCTCAAAGCCCCATCCAGCCTGGCCTTGAACACTTCCAGGGAGGGGGCATCCACAACTTCTCTGGGCAACCGGATGCAGTGTCTCACCACCATCACAGTAAAGAATTTATTCCTTACACCTAATCTAAATCTCCCCTTTTTCAGTTTAAAGCCACTACCCCTCGTCCTATCACTACAATCCCTGACAAAATGTTCCTCCCCATCTCTCATTTTTTTATGTCCTATGGGGCTCCCTGTGTTTGCTCAGCCTCCCCAGTGGTCCTGATCTACATGAGAAGAGCTAAGAAAGATGCAAGCAGGGAGCAGATTGCTGCTGCTTCTCCTAAAATCTTGAGAGAAGGAGCAGAGGGTCTGTGGAGAGTTACAAACATAACTGTGCCTGAAGCCAACTCTGCTTTCCAGTGCTGTCCACTCAGCTCCCCTGCATTTCAGATCCCAGTTTTGACACCATGTCATCATATGACCTTGAGCCTCACATATTTTAGATACATTAGCAGAATGACAAGAAGAGAGCTAGTAACAGAAGAGACCAGATTGTGGTAACACTGAATGATGCAGCAAGAGGTGTCTTCAGAGGTAAAAAACCCATCTCTGGGTCTATCTTAGAGCAGGAAAACCTGTGTCAGAATTAAACATTTGCACTTCTCAGCCATCAGAGTTACACTGGGGGCAAGCTGGTGGATAGATTATGCAAATAAGGATCAAAATACTTGCACATCTGCTTCAATTTTGTTCTTTTTCAGCTTTTTAAAATAGTAACCATAAGTGTATATATTACAGCTCAGATACCGAAAGGATTTTGGGCACCTAGTTCTCATGCCACACTGCAAGAAAAATATATCAGAGCATGGGACTAACAAGGAGCAGGGTGCTTCACAGCAGTTAAAGGAAGAACATAAATGTAATACAACTACCCTTCTCTGTTCATCTGAAAGAGGCTCCAAGCCAAGGGTTCAGAGACCTGTAGGACTCAGGATGGCTTGGGGAGCTCCCATGCACTGGCAAATTTGTGGTTACAGCCTGCCTGTCTGCTCCGGGTCTCTGAAAAATATGTGGGAACTGTTTCTAGTGTATAGTGCTACTATTAGGCAAAAATAAGTGGCATTGCCTCATGGTTTTGTTTCTTTATGAAAGAATTCTCATGGCTAAGCTGCTCCATAGCAACTTATTAGACAGGCAGCTTGCTTGCAGCTCTGATGACAGCATGATAGAGCAAGAAATGAGCTGAATGCACAGTGAGGAGAGACATGGTTGTCCTGGTTTGAGCTAGAACAGAACTAATTCTGTTCAGTGACTTTTCAGCTCAGTCTCTTCTCAGTCATTGCACTTTCTAAAGTTAATGGCAGATTTTTGCAGCCAGTCTCTGCTTCTAGCAGGGATAACGCTTCATGTTTAGAGTTACTGCTAAGGGTTGAAGTGCAGAAAGGCTCTTGCTTATCCTTGCTCCTGTGCAGACCAAGCTCACTCTGAAATCTTGTGCTCCACGTTGGGGTGTGGTCAGTAAGAGGTGGCACCTGCGGGGAGCAGTGGGCAGGACAGGGGACCTTAAACTGCCCAGTGAGGGATTCCACCCCATGTACGGCATATTCAGTATAAAGCTGGGGGATCACGAGGGTCAAGTCTCTTCTTCAATGGCCGGTGTCCGAGGAGGACTCTGTCCATTCTGTCTTCAATCCTAGTCGATGTATTCTTGAATCCAGTTCCAGAATCCAGCTCCTGAATCCAGTTCCCGTCTTCCACCAAGCCTAGTCTGGGACTTCCCTGGTGCCTGCTCCACAGCATTGGTGGTGATGGTAACACCATCATGGGGGCTGGGTTCAATAATGTTTTATTATATATTTTTATATATTTCATTTTCTTGTTATTTTTTTCATTGAAGCTGTTTTCATTTTATTTTCTGATCTCCCTTATTCCCTTTCTCTTTCTTTTCTGGGAAGGGAGAAGGATTAATAGAGAGGGTCTGTGACTAACCCAGCCGTAACACTTGACAATGGTAATTAGAAGTGAGAAATTAAACCCTTAGTGCTTGGTTCTAGAAACATTTGTGAGCAACTTTACTCATTTGTCATTTATCATCACAGCATCAGCAGAGAAGCTCAGTGACTACACGAACAGCTGGAGCCCAAATTCCTCCCAGCCCCACCTGTGTGTATGGTTTGCATGAGTTTAAGAGCACTACAAAAGTACTTTATTTAGAACTGAGTGAGCTTTGTTGCTGGGAACAGTGTAGCATCACGTAATGAGGGGGAGTTGGGTAGAGGCAGGACAGAAAGGGGCCCAGCACACCACCAGGCACGACAGACAGCACTGATTTCATCTGAATTTTCTTTGTTCCCATGTTCAGAGCAGAAGCCCAGCTAAGACTCTCCAAATCACCCTCTAAAGACTCCTGCAAGACTTGCATGGTTTCTACAGAGAAAATCTTGGCAGCTGAGGCACCCAAGCTGAGTTGATAAAGCAAGGTTTTATTATTTTTGAGGTTTTAAACACACTCGTAGTATGTTTGAAACCACCCTCAGAGCAATGCATGCTTCCAAAACTTTCTGATTTTGTGGAACCAGCATTTCCTGTGCTTCATAACTGTAACACAGAAAAAATCTCAGCTGGCTTTCATCCATGTATTTTGACCAGGCTTGTACGCAATGACCAGCTTTAGGTTTGTTAATTTAATTTGGAATTTCCTACCTTTTTCCATTTCCTATCTTTTGAAAGGACACAAAAGGAGAAACTCAACAGCAGATTGCTAATTCAGCTGTTTTGTTATCAGCGTGAGTGGTTGTTGGACTGAAACGGCCAACTCAAAAAAAGAAAAATGCTGAGTCAGGCTAAGAAAAACCAGGAGATGGACAAAATAATGGCCTGAGTTTAAAGAGGAGGAAAATGTTTCAGACCATCTTTATTTGCCTTTTGGTTTCATCCATGCCACATTTTACAGCTTTGCTTTGCAACTCTGAAACCAGATATATCTTTTTCACTGAGAGTGTTATGATTTCAGGGGTACTAGAAAGTCATCCCAGATCACTAGACTCCCAACACCACCATGAAATTTAGCTGTGTCAAGGCAAAGCACAGCTGTGTGGGATAATGGGCTAGGAGAAAATCCTCAGAAGCTGTTTTTTAAAAGAAAGAATTTGCTGCTTCCCTCATTAGCAAAATCACATCATGCTTGTTTGCGGATTGCTCCCCTCATTTTCCTTTTGAGTTGTTTGCATCGACTGTTTGGTACAAGGTTGTGTCTTAGTACTGATACAGTCCTAACAGCAATTGCTGGAACAATAACCAATACTTATTAGGGTCTGTGATAGGATACGATACGATATTATATCATACTATATTAATGAAGAAATGGATTGATTGAAGGTGCATTTACACTGTCAGTTAAACACAGGTCTAAGCTTGCACCAAAGACTACATCTGCCCATTGTGCCTACTGTAAACCCTTTGCTTTCGTTATATGGTTGTTTCTGGCCACATCTTATAGCTCTCTGGAGGGACTGAGACAAAGTGGAGCCTCTTGCCCATATTACCTGGAGAGGCTGGGTCAGTGTGTTCTAGCCCCTCCATCCATCTGCCAGTCTCCCTGTGTTTGAGACAAAGCCATGGGAGGGCTAATGGGTTTGACCTGCCTAAGGCCATTCTCAAACCTGTCTCCATCTTGCCTTAAATATAATCATAAACCTGAATTTTCACATCCAAGGACATAAGGCACCAGATCCACAACTCACCAAGGTCAGCAGGAGTCTTTGCATTAGCACCACTGAGATCTGCAGGGCTAAGCCCCAGCAAAGAGAAGAGCAGAACTGAGAGAGAAGACCAGGTTCTGGTCTTTCCCCAAACTAACAGAAAGAGCCAGAAACCTTTCCTTCTGCAGTGACTCTTGCCAGCTTTGTTGTTTTCTTACTTTTTTTTTTTTTCCTGAATATGATAAGAGTGGATGTTTTTGTATTAGTAAAAAGTTTCCATGGAAAAGAAGCTGCTCACTGTTACAGGGAGAGCACGGCTGGGTTCTCAGCTGGTCGTGTCATAGGTAAAATTCTTGTGTCTCTGTCTGCACGTGAGGCACTTGTGCAGCCTGGCTGGGGCTGGAAATGACACACACACACCTCACAGACCAGCTTTCCTCTGCAGCTTGCAAAAGATTTCCTTCACACCCAAGCCAGGCAAGACAGACAAAATCCCTGCTCCCCCAAACGCACATCTCAACGAAGAGATTTGCTCCTTGGAGCCAAGAACACTGAACTCCTTTACCTTTCATTTTGATGGTTTCCATAGAAACCATAAAATTAAGCTATGCAGTTACTTACTGCAACATTACATAATCTGCCACACACTCAGCAGCTTTTCAACAAACATGTTTGTTCTGGGTTGCTTTTTTTTTTTATTGCCAGTTGATCTGATTAAACAAGAAGCAATGGTGTAAAGTCAGATATTAAAATGCAACTTCTGTCAGTTCTTTTCTCCAGCGAATGACAGGCTGACTTCTTCCACTGCCAGTTTATAGCTGCAGTTAAGGTATTACACCATGGCTCGTAGCCCAATCGTATAGATGAGGTTGGATTGATGAGGGTCTGATCCCAGTTCTGACCTCAGAGACAGTAAATAGGTTCCAGTTCCATGCTGCTCCAGGTTATTCACATCCGTGCAAATAGTATGCAAAAGAATTTGGCCATATGCAGGAATTTTTGTTTAATTAGGGCAACAAGGAGGTGTAGAATGGGCTGACTTCAGTTTCCCACCTGGACCTGACAGATCAGATCTCACCCAAAATATTTTGGATAAACGCTGTGGAATATCCTTCAATTTTTATTACGAAAGAAAAATCTCATTATAAAGCAATGCTAATATCCATTTTTGCATGTTCCTGGCACTCAGCCATCCCTGTTGGAACTGGACCAGAGGCAGCAGTGATGTTTGGGATGAAGGAAGCTGCTGTACAACTCCTCTTCAACTTTTGTGGCCAGGCTCATTATTTTAAATAGAGCTCAGCAAAGCCAGATAGCCCTTCTTTGTTTTGTCCAGGATACACAATCCTGCTACTGTAGAGAATAATGTCAAAACTTTCTCACCACTGGTGAGAATAAACTGTTCCTTTTGTAGCTGCAGAGGGCAAAGGAAAGACCTCAGCTGGACCTTATGGACTGCACAGAAAATGCAAAAGGAAAAATCAGGCCACAAGCACACAGGCATGTAGAAATAATGTCCTAGGAGAAGAATGTGAAAAGGATTACAAGTTGTGGCTCAGCGTCCATTACAGACAGTGCTGTGTCTTTCAGGATCTGTCTTTGCTAGTAAACTAAAAGGGGCCAGGAAATTACTCAGGCCAGACTGAGTGGATGCTCTAGGTCTTGGTCCTGTGTCAAGTCTCACATGAAGCTGAGAATCATGCAGATATAGCACAGAAGCAGCCAACCTATCTAGGGTGCAGAAGAGCATTCAGGTGCCGTGTCATTTCTCTGAGGGTGGAAGTTGGCCCTGGCCCATTTTATTTTCTAGTAAGGTAAGATGTAGTTTCAAAGAAATCATCAATTCTAGCATGGGCAGTGTAAATTAAAGCTGACAGAGATGCAACCCCTTCTCTTGGCAGTTTCCTTTCATATCTCTCTGATGAATTTATCTCTTCAGCAAAAAACATGTCTTCCTCAAACACTGCTAAGCCTTGGCATTGCACCTTGAAAATCCCTTTCTGAAGTGACACCCTTTGTTTTTGAAATGTTGCTGAGAAATGCAAAGAAAGCTTGGATTCCTCCTCACACCACCGACCATGTTTGCCATCAGGTGTCACCGCAAACCCGTCAGCAATATCCCTGGAAAATCTGTCTTTTTATGGGTTAATCTCAGTCTGCTCCAGCCTCTTTATCCTTCACTGGCTTTGTGTGACATGTGAGACAGTGGTCTTAGTAAGATATAAAGACATAAAATATTAAATAACTGAAGCAGCTGTTTGCGCATCATTTTAAGAACACACATATCCAATAAAACAGTCATTTACAATGTCTATAAATAGCTGGAAATAGCAGATAACTGATTATCTGAGTGCCAAAAAAACTCAGGCAACCTCAGTCAACATACCGACACATGCCATCGCTAATAACTTCCAGCCTTAGACAAGCTGAAGATGAAATCTGAAGGAACCAAAGGTTTCCTGGATTTGCTAGAATGGTCAGCCTATTTTTCCTGTTTCAGTGCTAAATATTGGAGATTTTACTCATATTAAATACTTATATATTTCACTTTGAACTCAAGATGTTAAGCCAGAGTAAACTGGCATTCCTGAAAAGAAACTGTTTTATACTAGTGGAGAGGGTGATTTGGGAAGACAACATAAGTATTTCTTGCATATTTTGAATTGTAGGAAATGCCATGTTCACTGAGACTGCATAAAAAATCTCTGCAAAATAGAGTGCATTTGACATCTCTAGGGATTCTAGTTTTTTGAATTGTCTGGTTTGCTGCTTCTCTGCTTTCTACATATTGCTTGATGTGAAGAGTTTCCTGACTTTATATATTCATCTAATTCTACTCCAAGCAGTATCAGTGCTAAATGAATAGGATAGTAAAAAATTCACCATAATAAAGAATCACCATAAAGTACAAAGAAAATATCAAATAATGCTAATGTTGGTGGTTCTCTACATTTTCCTGAGTGGAACTTTATTTTCATTGAGCCTGCAGACTGCCCTTCCTGTTAGCTTGTCTGTCCATGAACTTGCAGCATCTGGATGATAAACTCACAAGCTTATTTATCTTCCAAATCTTTGTTATATAGTTTAACTCCTTTTTTTTCAATAAGCTATTCAAGATTACTAGCTGAAAATATCAGATGGAATAGTTATGCCCCTTTTATGTTTGTTTCTTTCTAGAGATGACTGTTCGGAGACATTTCTCTTCTTCATCAGAGTAGTGTAGTTACTATAGTTACCCTGGTTACTACCTCTGTTTCCAACTTTAATGATTATTCAAACCACCAGCACATGGAAACAGGTTGAGCATATGACCCAACATGTTCAGAAATACAGAGAAGATCTCACTGCTCTGGTATCAAATAGCAATTAAATAATCAACAAGTGATTAGCAAAACCTATCTTCCTAGTATTTTAGGATGAGTAATAATATCTTAAAAATCAATGAATAAGGGGAGCAAGGTACTGGAACTGCTAGATTGAAAAGAATGGAATGGCACATAGCAGCCAGAGAGTCACCAAAACAGTAAGAAATGCTCATTTCAGAACATCCCGAATTATTAGTCCTGGAGCACTGCAGGGGCTTCCAGAAACCTGAGCAGAGTTATGATAGTATCTGGTAGGAGCCACAGTAGGTGGCTCTCAAAGAGGAGGGAACAGGGTGAGGACAAGAAAGCACTACCTTAGTTATGGCAAGCATAAACTAGGTGACACACTGTGAAAAACAGTCTACCAGGAAGCACTGGAACATAACTGGGAAGGAATGGGATTTGGCATCACAGATTCTAGTTTAGACAAACATCTGTGAGGAATTGGTTTTGCTTTAGCTCATCCCTGATCAGTGGGTGAGACACTTTGCTCAGCAAAGAAGGTGTGGAAGTGTGGAATTGGACTAAACCTTGAGGTCCTTGCTGCTTTTTGGATGTGTGCTCCTAGGGTCTGTGTAGTAAATTATCAATTTACTGCAAAAAAAGGGGATGTGATACAAGTCCTGCAAGTGTGAGAAGGGAGTTGTGATCATCTCCCAGCTTGAGCAACATTATCAAAAAAGTCCTGGAGCTGCAGTGGTTGTCTGGGCTACCAAAGGTCTTATGTAGGCATGTAACCACTGACCTTAGTGCTTCTGCTGTCGTGGTTTCATTGTGATTGGTACCTGCAGTGATTGAGTAAAGTCATGTATGGATGTGCTTCTTCACATTGCAGGCAAAACACCAGACTGGCACATCCAGCTGTAGAGATCAGTGCACTTGGAGACCTTCCATAGCTTCAAGCTCTGCCCGAGGTCATGCTGAAGCCCAGCAACTTTGGTTCGTCCAGTGAAAATGCTAATACAGTCCCCTGTGTTTGTGCAGACAAGTGATGTGTCAATCAGCAGCAACTGCAAAATACTAAAAATTCCCTTCAGGACAGCTAATGGTTGTCTGGCTACATTCTGTTCTTAAAGTACAATGAATCAACAGAGCAGAATTTTCACAGATGTGGGTAAATTGTTTTTGGAAGTTTTTTTTGTTTTTTTTTTTTTAATTGAAATTATTTCTGCTACTTTAAGATGCTTTCCTACATTTCAATCTCATAGAGCAAATTTCTCAGGGCTTTTCTACATCAGAAAATTGACCATTGTCACCGTAGTGGTATAGTTCTGCTGCCTATCCAATTCCTTGCGTTTAACTGGCTTTAAGTTTAGAAGTATATAAAAAAGGTGAGGTTTCATCTGAGTCAAAGTAAATTTTGCATGGTGACTAATGGTTTAGCTAAAATCAGGAGGTGAAGCTGTGCTTTTGGGAATGTATTTCAGAAGGGTTCTGGACCTTAATGCCTCTGTAATGAAGCTACCATGGATGTCATGTCAGAAGAGTCTCCTGAGAGAGAAGCTTGTGTCAACAGAAGTTTTCAACCAGAAGAAAACTCTTTGGTGTGTTTCCTGACATAGTGTCAGGAAGTAGATATGCCACATCTCTAATTAAGTGCGCAGAACTTTCTTGTGTCATCCTTACCTTGGGGAGCACTATAAACTAGGAACTATTTTCCTTTGTATAACAGATAAACTTTCTGAAGGAAACAAATCCTATTAGCAATTCTTTTAGAAAAGTCTCCGTACGGTACAACTTTTGGAGGAGAGAATTGCATCAGGAAAGTATATCCCTCTCTATTGAATTCAACTTCAGAGACACCTCTCTTCTGAGATATCAACTCAATACCATGTCATGCTCACAAGGTGTTTAATTGGGCTAGCTCAGAAATGACATGCTAAGCCAAAACCCAATGAAATCCCCCTTAGTGTCCAAAGCCATTGTTTTTTCACCCAGCAATCAAGAGATTCCACTCCCTGGTGCTTCCAGTGGGAAGCTGGGTTAGCAACTGCAAAAGGGGCTTGAATGTCTCCTCAGCCTCTCCCATGTGGAAAGAATCAAAGGAAATCAACAGCATCATATTATGAAGCAGAAGAATCAAGCCCTAATTTCTACAAGATTGCTTACAAGTCATATATATATGTATATATATGCATGTATAGAAGAGGGAGATATGTCTGTATCATACATATGTTTCTACAAGTCAAAAATACAGGCGACTTAATGACCCTGACACATACATTCAAGCATATATTACATATATCTGTGTAATTAGATGGACACATCACTAAATATACACATAAACAATTTTAAAGTGTGGGTCTGCATGGATATGTATAATTTAAAGGTATACAAACATTAGGCATCGATTACTCTTGAGCTAACAGGATTTGTGATTAGATCCCTGCCTCTCAGGGGGACGATTTAGAGCTAGGGAGGGACTTCTGTGCATGACAATTTCCTCTCTGTCAGGAGGCATTAGGTCTCAGTTTGTAAAGCCTTTTAAAATCGCTGATGTGAAATGTGCCCTTCTGGGTAACGCTTGCTGTAAGTGCTGCAGGTCATACAACAAATGAGTCCTTGGCTACTGCACACTCTAAACACCCACTTACAATAAGGAGAGGTAACAGGTAGGGTATATAAAAGTTCCTGATTAGGCATGAACTGAGCACTTCTCGCTGGGAAGGATTTCACATTCACATCAATAGTTTTGCAGAGAGTTTAACTATATCCGTGATCAATATCATCCAATATAAGAGCGTCCATAGATGGGTAGGCCACCCCTGTACAGTCTGAAGAAACATCACTGGGGAAAATTCACTGCTTTCCAGCCTCTGTTTACTACATCTTCAATAGAAACATGGCAGAACCCGCCTTAAAATTTGAATTAGACTGCCAAGTGGTCAAAGATCTGTCAGCACTTGTTGACATATAGAGTTGAACTGTTCTCCCACAGAACCTCTTTGCCTCTGCAGAGCAGACATGACAAGAAAGAAAAGTTTGGTACCATCAGGAAGCTTGTACAAGTCAAGATTGTACAGAAAAAAGACTCCCTGGTGAAATACATTGTAGAATACCTTGGTCGTCCAGCTCTACCAATCTTGTGGTCTTCTGAGGGCTCATCTGAAACTCAAGCCAGAGTGATGGAGATCTCCCAGTTCCTGTCTGACATCAGGGTAAATAAGCTTGAAAAGTGCCTCAAGCCATAACTCAAAATGAGTCATTTCTGATATGGCCTGATCAGAATCATTAGACTGGAACAAGGTAGTAGCCCCTAAATGCCCACTGTGTTCACTTCTGGCCACTTCTTGTTGGCCACTTCTGTTCTTTCCACCAACTTTGCATAAGAAAAGTTTAAAAAAAAATCAGAACAGCCTTGATGAGGGTAATTTTAAGTATGTATAAGTTACAAGCTCACACCTGGCACTCTGCTCTTCTCAGGAAGCAGCACTGCTGTTTGCCCTCTACAAGTGGCACTGCTTACTGAGAGAGACACTTTCAGTGTTATTTTTATGCTTCTCTCTCAGCCTGTGCATCTGTCTGAAGAGCAGATCGGACTCCTTGCCTCCCCTCCCATGCTGGCTCTTCATTTGTGCACCAGAGGTTCTTGTGGTGCCTGGGATGTAACAACCTTCAAGGCTGACTTTCAAGACTTCCTGACTTCCAGGTCTATTGTCCTCCTGGCTGCCACTTCAGGTACTCAATGCCAGGTGCTCAGGTACTTAGCACTTGCTTTTGGTGGCTAGAAACCAGATTCCGCAATATTGATCTCATGTTTTGAGTGAAACCTTTGATATAGCTGTGTCTCCTTTAAGAGAACAGCAAAAAATGCTTTCTTTCTTCTTTCCTTCTGTCCATATCCTCTGCCTCTTTTTCCACTTGAACAGGGGAAGATGTAGAAGACTACTCAATGGATACTATAGACAGAGTTTCACTAGATTGCCATTACACAGCCTGGCTCTAACTGACAACAAAGAATTGATATTTACTATAAGTTTTATAACTCTCATCAAGATGTAGGTCATATCTAGAGAAATGGCACCTCCCAACACCCAGCACATCATGGCAAAAGGTTGCATTGAACAAAATCACTCAACTTCTCAACAGTAATCAGGCATAACTCTATTACATTTAAAGGTGTTACCTTGGCACAAAATTTATGTCAAGGAGGATCTATGCAGAATCTATACCTATATTTTAAAAGATTTTAATGAGATACAGAAAATCTGAAGAAAGTCTAATTTTTCAACCAAACTGTCTTTACTCAGACCAAAGCTGTGGACCTCAGGCAATGGGAGTCTGAGAAATTACCAGCTCAGGTCTTTCTCTGCTTGATTATTTGCAAGTTTCATCTATTACCTAAGATAAAGACCATCTGTGGTCTTTATCAAATGCTAAAGATTTCCCTTAAGTGACTGTCATTATCACTGTTAAAGAATAGCCAGAGTCTAATGCCTCTACATGGGCTACCAAAGAAAATACTTGGCTTCTCATGGATTTCAAGGGGATCACAGTAATTCACCTCACAGAAAAAATCCTCCAACATGGGGCCCATGGGCCTGGTCTGATTCATGAGAGCAGTTTTTAGGCTCTTAAGCTCATTCAGGTTCTAAAGATGACTCTTTTTTGAAGGCTTTCTAGCACTTATCTCCTGTTCAAATTACTATTTTTGCTACTGCACTATGGAAACACCATTTCTGACCCAGAACTCAGTGCAGTGTTGTCACCTCAGCATTCCTGCGCTATTTCCCTGGCTGGGCATAGCAAAAGTGCTTCCACTTTTTTAGAGACCCATCTAACTTTGGACATCTACATGTGTGTGGTCACCCAATCTCCCTTTAGATTAGAAGAGGAATAGGTTACTTGCAAAGCCTGGAGACTCTTCTCAGAGAGTTGGAATGGATATCTTGTAGATGCACTGATGCCAACCCAAGTATTGGTGGTTACTGTCTCAGCCGGTTCCTTGTGACAAAGACTCACATCTGGATTAAAAAAACCCCAGCTATTCAACTGAAAAGCTGACCAAACACTCCTAATGCTGATAAATTGGCCCATTCTTTCTTAGAGATACAAAATTTGGGGGTATGTGGCATATAACAAAGATAGAAACAAAGATAGAAATAACTTCTACCCTTCCTGTCCCTGAAGAACAAGTCTTCATCTTCTTTTACCCGAGATGTCCCTTAAACATGCAGTCTCGCTCTTGTTTCCATCCCACTTTGGTTGCATTACTAGAAGCAGGCAATCCAACATGCCTGCACTAACTTATTTCACTCTGGCTTGCTCAAATTATGTGTCTTTCTTACACTGACCTAGAAGAAAAAAGCTGAACTGCTGACCCTTGTTGGGTTTTTGCCATTTAAAATGTGTAATGTGGCTGCTTCTTTGCCCCTTTTGCTTGACCTCATGCAGAAACTCTGACAGTTTCTGTGCAATTTCAAAAGGACCTGGAAACCATTACTGTAATGTAGGTAGTTTCCCTTTCACCTATGCAAGTTTTCTAACATTATGAGTGTGAGAGTGACCTTTAAATCATGGAGAGATTTCTGTTCTAAACCATTTTTGCCTAGATTAGTATTTCTGTCTCAGCAGCAGAATTATATTTCTCTCCAAAAGAAGTTAAAAACTTTTCGCTTGGTAAACTCTTGTAAAAACTGAAGTTCTGCCAAGAAATCACTGTAATGTTGAGAGCTTTCTTTCACTAGACATGTCCACAGCATATCTTTCTTTCGTGGTGTTTTATGACATGGGTCTTTGCTGTTCCTGTTACCTGGCCTAGGATTACTTTTTACAGCCTACCTGAGATGTTGCCCAAAACAAAAGACCAGCTCCTTCTTTTGTTCCAGAATTTGCCCAGTGCCACCAGCTTTTTTTCTGGACCAGCTCTTTAAAAGCAAATTAAATCATTTGGGAATCATTATCTGTGGGGAGGCAGCATGGAATCGTTCATGTCCACTGGACTAAACTCTTTTTTTCCTAACACATGCCTTACCCAAATTGTGTCCCTGGAGTTTATAGCCCATGGGCATCTTCCCTGAGAAGCTGAAACCATGTGAAATGTGCTAACAAATAAAAAGCATAGATGATCAGAAGGCATATCTCATTTTACCTGCAAGTATAGATGTAACTGTGTGCTTATAGAAGCAGAAGTACGGACCTAAGGGAGGGGACTAGACTGGGAATGGGAAGGCCATGGCATCCACCTCTCTCTTAGCTTCAGCATGGTTTTACACCAGACTAGGATGACTATATGATCACCTCACGCTCCAAAAACAATTCTCTTTTGTTGTGACACTGGATTTACTCCTGGAGTAGTACACTCACACAGAGGAGCAAAGGGGTCTGGCGAACTCTGGAGCTGGTACATAAGGAATGGATGGGAATGATCAGCTGAAGGAGGGGAAATGACCACAGCCACCAATTATTAGACTGGGTTAGGATGGTGTGAAACTGCAACCTCGGTGCACAATGAATTGGTTAGTCGGGCTCCTTTTGAGTAGGTTGATAGCCAAGTCCCTGACATGTGTAGAGCACTTTCCTTACTCAAGATCACATTAACCCTCCTGACCCAGAAAGCTGACTGTTAGCTCTAACTCATTTCTTTCCCCTCCTCCTTCCATCATGACACCCTCAGAAGTGTTTCTGGTTAATATCTTCCTTTTAAAAGTACCGTTTCATCTTCTCTTCTGCCAACATACTCATCTTCAGTGAAAAGGTGCTGCAGGAGATACATTTTCCCTGCAAACTCTGTATCTCAGCAATATGAGCTGTCATCAAGCAGTGATGCCACTCTGGAGGGCTTGGATTAGGATCTGATCTCTTTTTGCTGCAGGAGGCTACCAAGAAGATTTGTCTATCTATCTCTGCAGGGATAGGAAGGGTTGGAGCCTGCGGCTAGGGTTCAGTCACCTAAAAGTTTTATGAGTGTAGAGATAGGTGTTCTTACTTCTTATTTTCACCTCTGATAAAAAAAACACTTTCAAATCAATACCTCCTCACTAAGGTGTCTTTGGTCGAGGCCCTGGATGAAGTGGACATATTAACTGTGCCAGTGGCTCCCAAAACTCTGAATGATTACAGATCTCTTTCAACTCTAAAATGGTTCATGTACATTAGAATTTAGGAGTCTGCAAATTGCTGTGCGTAATTTGATTTTGCATAAAAGCTGTGGATCACAAAGGACAGTCTCATGGACCACAGTTTGGACTGAAGTAATGACTTGCAGTGGTAGGTCTTCTGGAAACCAACTGTCTCTACTGCGTATACAAGTTGAAATGCCAGATTCTGCATCTAGGACGGAGTAACACCAGGCACAGGTATAAACTGGGAGAGGTGTGGCTGGAGAGCAGCCGTGTAGAAATGGACCTGGAGGTGCTGGTTGGCAGCAGGCTCAGTGTGAGTCAGCAGGTTGTGCCTTGACAGGACAAAGGACAAACGGCATCCTGAGGTGCATCCAATATGGTATAACCAGCTAGTTAAAAGAGGTGATCATCTCACTATATTCAGTGTTGGTGTGGCTTCACCTCGACTACTGCATGCAGTTCTGGGCCACACCACTTAAAAAGGATGTGAAGGCCCTTGAAGGCATCCAGAGGAGGGCAACAAAGCTGATGAAAGCTCTGGAAAAAACATTCTATAAGGGGTGGCTGAGGACTCTGGGTTTGTCTAGTTTGGAGAAAAAGGGGCTGAGGGATGACCTCATTGCTCTCTACAGCTTCCTGAGGAGGGGAAGTGAAAAGGGAGGTGCTGAGCTCTTCTCTCTGGGATCCAGTGACAGGACATGTTGGAATGGTACAATGCTGCACCAGAGGAGGTTTAGACTGGACTTTAGGAAGCACTTATTTACCAAGAGGGTGGTCAAACAATGGAACAGGCTTACTAAGGAGGTGGTTGATGCCCAAAACCTGACAGTGTTCAAGAGGCATTTGGACAATGTCCTTAACAACATGCTTTAACTTTTGGTCAGCCCTGAATTGGTCAGGCAGTTGGACTGGATGATCTTTTTAGGTCCCTTCCAACTAAAATAATCTATGATATGCTATTTTACATTTTTCGGTGTGTCATTTAGAAAACAGTATTCTTCTCTGTGCAAAAAACAGGCCTAAAATTGCCAAGGTCTTCACTGGTGTGAGACGGCTAAGTAGCATTTTTGCTCAGAACAACCTGCATTGCATGCTGTCACTGTTCTGTAACTGCCTCATCCCATAATGATAGGGAACAAACAAAAAATCAAGATTTATTTTAAGATTTTCTGTCAATTAGAAATTTCAGGTAAAAACAAAAAAAAGAAACTGCATTTTCTGTCTCAGATGAGGGACATACAGAATATTGTTATTTTTATATCACTCAATCATGTGTTGAGCTATAAAAAGTCCTAAACTCCTCACAGTCCCATATTGAGATGGAAGTTAATGCTTCATTAGCAGTAAAAGCTTCAAGTTATGTTACTGAGTAACCTTTTGTTCAAACACGATGTCTGGCATTTGCATAAGTGCTCCGGTATGTCTGTCTCTGAGCTATTGAGATGATGTGACTCAGTGAGATCTTGTAAACAGGATTGTTTTTTTTTTCTGCCTCCTACAAGGTACACAGAAACACAGCTGTCTGGCAGGACAATGACATTTTTAGGCTTCATCTGCCCTTTTGCTGCTGCATTAGAAGCATCTCTATTGTGTACCTGGCAGCTGGTCCTAGAGATGAGAGCCTAAGACAGCAATGCCTAACCCAGCTGAGAACCTAGGTTAAGCAGGATGTAGCTGCCACAGGCAGCTCTGCAGAAACAGCACAGTAGACATGAAATTACTTTCTCGTGGTGTCCCAAAGATCTTTGCACTGACCCTGATTTCATGCAGTGGGAAGGTCACCTAACAGCTCCTTTCTATATCCTCCTGTAATTACTTATTTGAGCTTACATGCAAATTTAACATCAGGGCTTATTTAGCCTCGAGCCATCTGCAGGCTCTACACAAGAACAGACCAACCTACATGGAGCAATGGGACATCTCTTTGTAGTGATATCTGGTTCTGCACCAGCACATGAGGCTGGCTAAGACGTGTTGGGCCTTAGAAATAGTAGTAGGAAAATACAGCAGGAAAATATACCTCAAAAATTATAATCCTTCCATGAAAGTATCCAGTTCCCTCTTTAAACCAGCTGAAGACTGCTCTGAAATATCACTGTGGAATGAGTAGGAACCATCCTTTACTTCCCAGACAGAACATACCCGTGACTCCATTTTTACTGTGGCTTACATTGCAGTTTTTCCATTCAGATTACTATACTCTAAAATGGTTTGTCTTCTGCCTTTCCAGAAACGGGAAACTCAATTCTTTTCAAAAACCTGGATTACTCAAGCTAGGCCACTTTGGATATTATTTTCAAACTTTCTTACACCCCACAATTTGGTAAGGAGGAGTCATTGACTGTCCATGTGTGGTAGCACAGACCGAGTTAAGCTGGTAGCAGCATTATCTCGTTAGAGTAGGGTGGTTGTAAGGCCAGAGTAATACCAAAGCTTCACAGGGTTATATTCGTGCTACTGTTGCCATCACCTTCAACAGGGCTTGTCCCAAGTCCATGAAAAAATTTGTCTTGGAGGCAAACATAAACCTGGGGAATGCTGTTTTTAGTTTAAAACCATTCTGGAAGGCAATTGTTTTGGTCTGTGACTGGTATTTAAAGCAAGAGCAGCTCAGTGAGTTTCACTGTTCTCTAGAATAATGCCAGAGGGGCTGGAGTACAAATGAATCTTCCCTATTAAAAAATCACTTCATAATTAGGCACCAAGAAGTATGTCTTTCTCCCTCCAGGACCTTCCATTGTTTAATTTTCTGTTATGGATTTTTGGTGTCTGTTCATTTTCTGGATTTCAAAACCCAGGGATTTATCATTTGATAGGTGAATTTCAGAACGGACAAAGCTAGCTGTACTCAAATTTTTCATTGTTTTTTGGTTGGGGTTTGTTATCTCTCTTCTGCATAGAAAGTTGGGCAATGGACCAAAGATCATTCCTCATAGAGGAAAAAAAAAAAGTATGTTTGGCCCTTGGAAACTTGAAAACTGCTGCTTTCTGCAAGTGATGTTCCAGGCAAGTATTTGGCATCTAGAGAAAAGGCTTACATTGACTCTAATTCTGCATTAAAAGTTACAACACGGTGTTTTCTTTTATATCCCTGCTCCTGAACACAATTTCTTTCTTTATTTCACATCCCTTACAACATCCTGAGCATTGAAATCAGGGGAAATCAGTTTCTAGCACATCCTCCACGAACCTTCATTCCTTGTGGAGTTCTTGTGGCCCTTGAATATACTGATCTGTGTAACGCAGTGGTCACCCTAAATCCTTTCCAGTGTTGCCTAAGTAACTACATAACATTATCTCCATGCATACTGAGCTGCCTTTGCTCTCCATGGCAGTTTTACCTACAGGAGGCTGCACTGGCAGAGACAATGATACTCAGGGATGCAAAGCAAACCTGGGGAGCCCATAAGGGTGACTGCTGTGCAGAGAAAGAGGCCACACAAGGGAATAAAACTTCAGCATTGGAAGCAGAAGGTCCTTGAGGATGGGTACTTGCAGTCAGCTTTTGAGGACTGGGTGGATTTGCAGCATGGAAAGTATATAGACACAAAGGAATCAGACAGGGACAATCCACAGGCAGACAGCATCCTGGCAGGATGAGCTGGGAGTCTCCTGTGAGGTGTGGGATGTATTCAGACAGGCTTTTTCAGCTCTTTAGCCAAAGTAAAGGGCCCTCAAGGCACAAGGTATGTTCTTCAGGATTGCCAGCCCTGGCTCCCTGTGCAGTCAATAGGGCAGATATCTCCAGTAGGACGTATCTACCTAGAAAAAGGTCACTGGGTGAATTCTCTTAATTAGCTATTGAATAATAATCATCCATACATAGAAAACAAGTTTATGTGTTTATTTCTGCCTATTAACAAGCATTCCCAATCATTTTCTGGAAAATAGGCAGGGATCTAGTTCAGCCATTCTATTAAAATGCTGTCAGCTGTGAGCTCTTTAACATTTTCTCTTCAGGGATCCATAAATATTCAGTGTTCTTGTCATGAAGGGCAGTTATTTTAGACTTAAGGATGCCTTGACATCCTTAAAAGCCAAAATTCACCAGATGTACCAGTAAACTTAGTTGCTCCCAGACCCACATGGAGAAAGGCAGGTCTTACAAGTGTAAGGTCCGCGTTGCAGTGAGCTGATTTCCAGACTTAGCACTGTAAGCAACAAAGTAAGAGCAGGAACAAAGAAAAGCATTTCATGGTCACATTTGTGGCTACAAGAACATCTGAGCTGCCATGAAAAGGCAGGATCTTTCACGCACTTCTCATTTTCTCTTTCCTGCTGCCAGTTCTTCTTCTCTCCTCTTGCTCTGCCTCTTCTTTGTATCAGTGTTGCTGCTCACCAGACTGTTCTGGTCCTGCTTAGCTTGCTGAACCAATGGAAAATAGTCCATTACCTCTTTTTTGGAAGGAGGGGTGAAGTGGAAGGTTCATTTTCTGCCAGGTTAGGCAGTTGTGCTGGCTCTCAGCATCATTCAAGGAGTTGGCAAAATATATGCAACATCAGTGTGTGACCAGAGATGGGAAAAGATAAAAACTTGGGTGTGTGGAATGGGAGCTTCCCTTTCTGACAGTGGTGAGCCATTAGATCAGTTTACTTTGTCCTGTGCAGCTTTATTTTCTGATGTTCTGGACTTCTTCCCTTGAAAGTATATTTACCATCATGGTGTTTCCTTGACTTGCACCTGGTGGAACCTTGAACAAAAGGTGAGATATGACTTTGCCATCTACAGAATGTGTTAAGAAAAGGCTGTTGCCCTCAGAGCTGTAATTGGAACAAATCTCCATGGAGAAGGTAAGAGAGCCCCCAGCAGAAGGACGGTAATTAGTCTCTGATTCTTCCTTTGCTTAATGGTAAAGTCACTAACGAGCACTGATGAAGGTATGAAGAATACTATCCTTCTGAGGAAAAAGGACATGTCCTGCCTTGGTGTTTCATAACAACCCAAAAAGATGGATTGTATGTTCTGTTTTTTTATTTGATTTGTTTTAGTTTTTGTCAATGCATCATCAGTTGCTTCAGAGTTTAGATGTTGGGCCCTGTCTGCAAGAGAAAGGTGGCATTTGGATCTTAAAGGAAGCTAGAACCCAATAAGTTCCTCTCTGGGGGCTGACCCAGATATTTTGCACACTTCTAGGCACCCTCCATTTTAAAGCAAACTGTAAAAGCTCATTTCTCCTACATTCTTTAACCTCATGTTTTTCTGTTTCCAGGCACAACACTGAGGAGCCAGTCCTTGTCCTATGGTACTTCATGGAGTTATACACAGGATGTCCATCCTGGTAAACCAGGGAGACAAAGCCTTTACTCAGCGAAGTTCATATAAAAAGAGAATTGGCTGGTTTCTCTGCAGAATAGGTCTGGTTGTGAGCTCTCTTTTGATTTACATGTGCTGTAGCCAGACAATCCTTGTTGGAGAATGGGAAGTAAGTTAAAATCAGTCTGATCAGAAGACCTCCTTCCTCTCAGACTGGATACCTAGCCCAACAGGCGGAAAAGAACTGGCTTTAAAATTCAGCAGGTTGTTTCTCCTTTTAAATTGGTGATTTGGATTTTGGTTTAGAGCATAAGGAAGCATAAATTATAACACAAATGAGAATGTGGGAGACAGTGTAGGAAAATTCTGAATAAAAAAAAATGCAGAGAGGGAACAACATTTGGGGAATAAAAAGTAGGGCAGATTTTGAAATATTCTCAAAACCATTTAACACCATCTGTCAGGGGCTTGTGTTGCTAGGGATTTATCATCTCCTATCTACAAAATCCTCTGGCTAGTGAAAACAAATTTGGGAAAAGATGATTAAACTTCTCCTACTGTTTGACTCCTACCCTCGCACTCCACAAACCAACTCATCTTCCCAACTATGCTGAGAGGAGGAGCTGGCTGAATCCATGTATAACTCTATGGAATGACCACTCATTTTTCAAGAACGCCTAATTAATAGTTGCAATGTCATCCCTTTTACCTGACAACAGTGTAGCCTTGATTTTGCAGTGCTTACACAACAAACCCTGAAACACAGATTCACGACCCAAGGGCCAGCCAGGCTCTAAATGATAATGTCCCTGAGGCAAAAGACTGATTTGCAGAAGGGAAAGAAACACAGAAACCCAAAAGCATCAGATTGAGAAACCTCTCAAGCTACTCCCAGGGGTTTGTTGCAGCAGGTCCCGGAAGCCTTTTCACGGAAATCTATCTTGTGTGTTTTTAAATCCTATTTATCACACTTGGTGTCTAGACAAAGGCTAAAGACCAAGCCTCTAAAACAGAAGCTGCCTTTACAAGACTAATTAATAGTCTGTAGCTCTGTTCTAGTTGTATAACAATGATGTTATGAGCAAGTTACAGATATTAGAGATGGATGTAAAGTGCTGAAATAACCATCTTGGCTAGAAATGATTATATATTTGTATGAAAAATTCAATGCCATTTTTATTTCAAATAAGCAATAGTGTCAGTTCCTAATTGCTGTAACACTGCCTTTGGGGGTGAACTAGAAGAATGTTATTTTCTCCCACACAGTAGGCTTCCTTGCTTTCCTACCTGCCTCAGGATACAACATGAGGTCTCCTTATAGAAGAGTAAAGAAGGAACAGCATTTGAGCGATAAAATATATTCACCGGAATCCTGGCCATAACAATCTGCAGGAGATGTAACCCCCCAAATCTTCTTTACTCACAGAAAAGAATGCAGAAAGAGACATCTACGCTAAATAGCCCATCGGGCATTTCTGCAGAATAATAATTTTAAAATACTTTGTATTTTTACACATTCCAATGCAGTGAAAAATAATATTGAAATTTAACTAGAGGTTACCTTCGCTAAAAGCTTACTTGAATAATCCGGGTTTAGAAAAATGTATTTTAATGACTTTTTTACAGTCTCTACCATTAAAGTTGCTCTAATAAACCAGTTATGTCAACTCCTGTTAAGTATCTAGTATCCTACATAAATGTCTTAGAAATGTGCCTTTAGGTCGAAAGGTGTTCTTGATGCCTTTCTTCTTTTCTGAAAGCAAGTTACAGACTCTATGCAAGTGAAATAAGACAATCAGAGAAGATTTTTAAAGTGAAAGTGTATTTGCTGAGAACAATTAAATTGTAATTGTCTAATAACAGAAGCTCTGAAATGGCAACTAAGCACTGGAAAGTACAATAAAGAGAATTACTGCCATGAATTATTCCGTATACTGGGGAGAAGGACCACAGATCGCCAAAGGGTATAGGTCAGTCTGGTTTGTGTGAGGAAACAATTTCTGTGTGAGTGATATTCCCCCCTCAGAGGTCTCTGTGGAGCAGCAGGTACTGAGGTGAAGGTAAGCTTTGCTAAATCAGCAAGGGTTGCCATTGTTCGCTTCATTTCCTTTGGTTGAGGTTTGCTTTCATTGTGGCAGTTTGATTTTCAGTCCGGCAGGACCTCAAAGAGAGGGTCAGTGGGAGAACAAAGGATCCCAGATCTCTTCAAAGAGCTCTACATTCAGATATAATTGAGCTGTTGTCACCATTCTGTGTCTGTGGGACTGGCGACACCTTTGGAGAAGATGAATAGGAGGGTACTGTTGGTACAGCTTGTATATGGATGTCTTTGTAGGTGTGTACACCTGCACTGACATGCTGGAACAATATAAGATATAAGGAAATTCATCCCATGCATTTCAGCCATCCTCATCCATTACTTCACCATGTGCCAGCTGCTCTGCTGTAGCTGCCTGTATGATGCTGCTCTTACACCATGGCGTTTGAGGGATCTATGTCTCACATGGCCATGAAAGAAGGATTAGTGCATGAGCAGTTCCCATGGAGCATCTGACATGTGTTAAGAGGTGCTTGTGTGAAGAGGGGCAGCTCCATACCCTGTGGTCTGTGGTCCTGATTTGAGGAAGCAGTGAGGATGGAAGTAGGAGATCACAGAAAGTAAGCAAGCAGCATATGATAAGGGAGAGATGATTTAGAAAGAGGTAGATGTGGAGGTGGGTTTCCATTTCTAGATGAAATAAAGAACCTGGCTTTAAATTTTGTTGAGGTTCTACCCCAACTAGTTTGGGTAAGACCTGTCCTCAGGACATGTGCATGCATGAGTGCACATGGGTAGTTTTTGAGATACAGGGACCTTGGATTCCTATCTTGCAGAATGACCAGCAATGGTTTTCTGCTACTCAGAACATGAAAGTGTCATTCCTGGCTCAGCTAAGATGCCATTTTGACACCAATCCAAAGGATGAAGTGGTGTGTGTTTTCTTGCCACAAGCCAGACACTCAGTGACTCATCTTCATTCATTCCATCTCCAAAGAAAAGCTGTGTGTGTATCTGCCAGACCTTCTCGCTTGGGTATTCCTGACAAATTACAGTTCCAAAGCAGAAGAAAGCATTTTGGTCTTCAGTCATAGACAGGCACACAGATATGACATATCTCCTCATGATACTGTTCTTGAGTCAACTCAAGGCAAAAAGAAAAGAACTCCAGGACATTACTGACTCAGGGGTGCAATTTTTTGAGTGTACAGTCTGCATGGCAACATGAAAGACCACAGCCCTGAACTGGAGAAAGATTCTTCAGCTGTATGCAGATGAAATATAACTGAAGCTTTTCTTAAGTCCAGAAAGTGAAGGTGGACATTTCCATTTATTTCAATGGCCTTATAATGAAATCCTTATTTGTTATGCTTTCTTGGGTTGAAAGTCAACCAAAGAAGCCAAACATTCCCTGGTGTTTTCAGGTTGCAGAGCCAACAGCAGGCAGCATACATTGGACTGCTGCCACCACCCAAAATAGACCCATCCCATTCTCTTCATCCTGGTCTGAGTGACATGGCAAAGAAAGAAGATTTCTCGTGTAGGTTGCACTGGAACTGTGTATTCTACATGACCAACCTACAAAGTCAACAAGAGCCACCTCTATATACCTTCTAGCAGGATTTGTCCAAAAAGTGAAGGTGAACAAAACAGCTTGTCCCTCCTACCACTTACCAGCTGGAATGCTAATTCCCAGAATCTAGGAATCCACTGAACTATTACTAAGTGCTGAGCTCTGGGAAGCTGTGTAAACTTGCAGGAAAATCACTAAGGATGCCGTTCTAATCCTATTGATGCTAATGGCTCAACTCTATTATCTCTAGTGGGGTTAGAATTTAACCTTGAGTTCAAAATCCTGAAAGAGCACTAAACAGGTGGATAATGAACGGGTAGACAGATAAATGCCAAAATGGATATAAGTTTCTCTTTTACTTCAAAACGGGCTTTGTGAGGAATATCCATCTTAGCAACTCTTTGCTCCCAGAAAGGAAAGGTTTTGCATACTGGCTTTTAATAATTCATGCAGTGATTCTTGCTGGGTGCCATGTGGATATGAATTTGCTTTTCTTCCTTACAAAACTTACATTCAATTGGGAGAAAAGAGCTAATATTTACATGTGTGAGGATTAACTGCTGACGGTATTTGTGAGGTGAAAAATCTTATTATTACTGTAGAATGTATTTATGAAATGGGCTTGAGTTGAGGATTTGGAGTTTCCCACAGCTAAGGGAACACTGTACTACTCAGACAAATGCTATTCTCTGTGTCTGCAAAGTCTGATTCGTATTTGAGTCCAAAACCATGCTTGGAATATGTTCCTTAAATGGGCCTTCCAAGTCACTGTGCTCACCTTATTGAGATCCTCAGCGATGATGAATACAATTCAGTATTCCTCTAACCCAGCTGTATCAGTGACAAATCAGTTTCCACAGTCACTTAATGCCAATTCTCAGTGTTGGGCCACTTTTAGATAGACCAGCTGTGATGTCTGTAATTCAGACATAATGACATTTGTCCACTGAAAACTAGATCAATATCCTAAATCCTTTTCACTAAACATCAGAGAATTTCAGTTACTATTAAGCTAGGCAGGAGCTACTGACTCCAACAGCACATCATTAAACACAGAGACAAAAACACTCCCCATAATTCTGCCTTTTATCCTACACATGAATTCTGCCTTCAGACTTGGCTAAAAAATGTCATGAGCAGAAAGAGGCTGATTGCATGATAAAACTTCCTTCTCATATGAAACCAACCTTTTGTTTTCCTCTCTCTGTTGAGGGACGTGCTGTAGAAGAAATACCAACAACTACTCATATGAAAACATGTAAAATGCAGAAAAAACATCCTCACTTACATGGGATTTTCAGGATTCAGAATTTTTTTTTTTGACAGCTTCGGTAACTGATGAATGGGAAAGTTTTGTGGAGACGTCTCACATGAGATCAAAACCATCAATGAAAAATTATCAATACTCTTCAAGACTCTCAAAGTGTCATTTCTGCTAGGGCTTGGCAATATTTTTCTGACTATAATAGAAAAATTACACTGCTTGAATCCAGTGTGGATTTTTTCCTCACCTCAGCAAAGTAAAGACTTTTAATAAGGAATCCTGAAAACATTTTGGATATTCTGAGTTTTGGCCTCTTTCAGTAACTATTCTGTTACAGTAGTGACCCCCACTATCCTACTGCCTGGACATTTTATGCTTTCTAACACTTTTTCTTTTTTTTTTTTTTGGCATGTAAGCTCTACAATTCACATAGAAGTTAGTGATTCCTTTTAAAAGGTATCTTCCAAAGTCTGAAACTCCAGTCAGCAAAGACATCCAAGTCTTAATGACAAGACAGATACATCCCTATATGCAGTCCCTGTTGTTTTCTATAGGGGCTGAATGATGAATAAATACTTCTGAGGACCTGAGACTGTTTCCTGGGGCATGCAGCTCATCTGTATTCAAGCAAGGATTTGAAAATGGCTATACCATGCCAAGCTATCATGATAATTCTTGGATTAGCCATCCTCCTACCCAACTGCTTCATCCATGGTAGCGATAGAACATCCTCACTGCACTGGGGGAGATTGGACCAACCTGCATATTAACATATTTGCCCTTAAAACCCTGATCTTTGCCTCTGCTAATGCAAATTTACCTTGAAATCTGCACAGAAACCAAGCCTAGCTGATGACTCATTTTGCAGCGGGGACCTTTTGAATCACTCCTCCCTACATACACATACACTTAATGCCTGCCCACTGAGAAAGAACTCAGAAGCTTGGCTTCTTTCTGCGAATAACAATGGTTTCAGTCTGAATTGAGGCTTTTGATGCTAGGACGGTTTTGCAGAGGATCTGAGAGCTTCCGTGCCTACATATTCCTTAACCACCAAATCCTCCCCACAAGGCTGTGTACACTGAGGTCAATGAAGACAGATATGGCTCCAGCCTGCCCAAACAACAGTCCTCTGTGTTAGGACTTTGAAGTATTTCCAGCCATTGGGTCAGATGGACACAGTCACCTATGCATTGTATGCTACATGCCAAAATGTGCACCTACACAGCCAGCAAAAGAGACTGATGTTAGCTGAGAGCTGTAGGTAATCATGGGACAACCTGTACTTAATTAGAATGCATTTATGTATTCAATTACTCATGTTCAGAAGTTTTTGTAAGATCAAGGCTTAGTGTTCTACCCATGGCCTTTATAATCACTGCATGGGTAGAAAACAAAAAAGACAATACTCTTTGTCCAAGTTGCAAGGTTTCTGCCAATATTTGTCATCTGGGATACATTCCCTATCTTTGTCCTTGCCTTTCTGTCTGAAGTAGCATCATCTGCATGGCAAGACACGTTGCGGTCACACATGCTTAGGGTTTGTTACTTGGCTTATATTCAAACTCCATGGAGAAACACTCATAAAAATTGTCCTGATCAAAGAACAAGAGCAACAAAACTTTGCAGATGTGTTAATGAGATATCTGGGGCTGGACAAACACTTAAAGTCATGCCATTTGAAGAGTCTTTAATGGATCCATTCTGTGTGGATGCTGGCTGAGATTAATCTGTTTCCTAGAACATCACTTTAAAAGTTCAAATTATTCATCTTCTTCTGGTGAAGCACTGTGGGATTATGTCTATGCAGTGGTGTCAAAACTCATAAGAGAGTTTCTTAGATTGAAGCTCTTTGTTTGGCGTCATTAACTGCTCTGCAGCTCCTGACAATACTCCTACAGCTTCATGGAGACCAGGAATATACACTAGGACAATCTGAAAAATATTTTTATGTTCTTGGACATCAACATCTCTGCCTCTGTAAAAATCAGGTCAGTTTCTTTCCTTCCTTTCGTCCTGTCTAGCGAGGTCCTTCCTCTCTCAGAACAGGAGCAGATACAAAGTGGAGGCACACCACAGCCTATTGCTCTTGCCAGCACTAAAGATTTCCATCCTGCATAAGTGCTAAGAGCAGTACAAGGTTCGTGGTCAAGAAGAATCAGGTTCTCCTGGTCCAGGACACCAGCACTGCAGAGGCCAATTAAACTTTGTGTTGAACTCTCAGAAGTGAAAAAGATCCATGTGATTTGGAACCAACCTATATTGTACAAAAGTTCCCCACAGCAAACTGCAACTGGAGTTATCTTAAAGTCAAATTATACAAATTCATTTTAAGAACACCAAAATGTCTCATTCCAACTGTAATAATTTTGAATTTTATAGCACAGTTACCCAAAAAGTATTTTTTTGGGGGAAATGTTAGGTGGAAAAAAGAAGTAAAAAATCTTTTTTAAAAAGACCTCATCAGATATCTGTCTGTTTTGAGCCTCCCCCCAGCCAAATGAAATTCTGTGGAAGCTGGCAGCTTCTCTCTTTCAGGTCCATCCGGTTTCTAACAAGACAAAGGAGTACCTTTAAAATCTTTCCCCCTGTGATGTGAAGTGTCCAAGCAGGCAGCTGCATGGCCCATAGGGAAGCAGCATTACCCATTGAAGTACTGTGGTTTGGCATGGTTGCTACAGCTGGCCATCAGACTTACTGAAAGACAGACTGTTCTCCATGTGTGTCCTCTAACCTTTCTTAATTTTCTCTTTCATGTTAAAGACTCCTCTCCGGCTTCCAAGTCCTTCCTGACTACAACTTATGAAACCTACACTCAGAAATTAAGTATGAACCCTTTAAAGGGCTCATTGCTTTAATTTTGGTGTTTATTTTGGGGATTGTAGAGGATGAGTCTGTAAAGGCTTGATCCCTGTGCAGTCACCACTATTCCTACATTTTACATGGGCAGAGGAGAAGTTAGAAAATGATGTCTCCAGTCACCCAGTCTCCACTCATGCTAGGTAAGCCGCATCTTTTCAAAAGCCATCTCATAGCAACTGATGGACTTCTTGCTAGCCTCAAGCAGCATTTCAGGAGCAATTAAAATGGTTAGACATGTGTCTAGGGGAGAAGATATTCCTCTGGCCTCTATTTAAATGAAGCTGCTATTCATTCACCAATATGTCTAATTATCAGAACTATAATTGAAATAGTGGAGTAATCTATTTGAGGAAGGGAAGTAGGGGGCAGATTGATTTTAGTAAAACATGGGTTGGCAAGGTTGTTGCCACTGTCATCTGAGCAAATGTAATTCAGCTCAGAGGGATGTAGGCAAAGATGAAGAGGAGGCAAAGAAATAGTGCAGGCATAGCCATGAAGTAGATGGAGATTTGACATAGTCCTCTTCATTCCCCAGCAGACATTTTGGGGTGATCTTAGCCCATGAAGCCTCCGTGGTGTTGGTTCCTTCACAGGGGTTTATGCAACCCAGTTGGTCTTGATGGAAGATACGACTTCACAAGAACGAGAAACAACAGAAGACACTCTGGATACTACTGGTTATCATAATCCTCTTGGTAGTGAGGTTTTAGGAGCAGTGGGTAAACAGCAGCCCCTTATTTTCTATCTACCATGTTCTGTTCCCCAGGACCTAGACGATCTGATCTCCCTAGGATATATGACATGCTCCTAAGGTTCTTCTCATGAGAGAAATGACAGTACAGGCCATGTTGGGTATAGTCCTCTTGTCCCTCTCCCACATTTAGGCTCTCCACACCCTTCACAATCTTCTTTCATGTCCTTGCTCATGCCAAGGTCCGGAGATCCTCCCACACAAACATGTAGACATGTGGCTCTGCAGGATGCTGAGGAGCAGGAGGAAGCTGCTGATGGGGTGCTGAGAAGGAAAGAACAGCCTATTGCTGGCCCTGCCTCTCTTGCAGATAGCATCACTCCAGCTCTGGAGAGGCACAGACCAGCATCAATGGAGGGGTTGTGGGCCTAGGAACAGGTGGCAGACATGACAACAGCATTGTTGTCACCTTGGTCTTACTTTTTTTTCCAAGC
This sequence comes from Eurystomus gularis, assembly GCA_013400335.1. Taxonomy (NCBI): domain Eukaryota; kingdom Metazoa; phylum Chordata; class Aves; order Coraciiformes; family Coraciidae; genus Eurystomus; species Eurystomus gularis. The sequence continues at coordinate 6,689 of VZZY01013094.1, read as the reverse complement.
CTTTTGCCCTACATACCCTACCTGGGGTGTCTTCCTATGACTCCTGTTGGAATTGTGATTCCCTATGGCAGATGCTGGCACTTGTTACTGCAGAGTCCTTGTCTGGGTTATGTGAATGTCATCCCACAGTAAGAGCAATCAAAGATCTGCTGCAGAAGTTTAGTATGAGATTGAGCTCGCAGATTCAGACGTCAAAATTGAGATTATATCATGGGTGAGGCAGAGTAAATGACAGTTTGCAGTGAATCTGGATGCTGGGGTTTACTGAAGAGCCAACAAGGTAAGAGCTTTAACCCTACCTGATTATCTCACATACCCACTCCCTCCCTCACACTGGCAATACCTTCACAAGGTCTTGACTTCCCTTCCCAGCAGTGAAGTGACTTCTGGTCCAGGCAAAAAGTTGTGTTGGCTCCTGTGTCTTTCTATTAACTGGAGGATCCAGGACATGTCACTTCATGTACAAGGTGCATGGCATTGCAAATGATATCAAGCACATCTGTATGGGAAACTTCAAACCTCACTGTCTGCCAGGGTCAGAGCCCAGATGTGTCTCACTGCACACATACAGTGTTCTGTTCTGCACTTCTTACCTGAGTCTTAACCTTGAGAGAAGTTCAGTCATCTCCATTCATTGAGGCTGAAACATGTGACTGGAAAGGTTTAGTTCCGAGAAGGACTTCGGGTGAGTGTTGCCTATGCCTATTGCAGTTGGTGTTGTAAAAACAGACTGACATATGTATTCCCTTTCTTAAAAAGGTTTAAATATTAATGGAAACATAGCAGGACAAGGGCCTTCAGGCAGAGAAAAGAGTGCTATAGATGACAGACCTATTGAAATGTATTACAGAAATGCATTTTGACAGCTGATCTTGCTCAGCCTTCCCCTGAGATGTGTCAAGTTGGCTAGATGAGAGGTTCTCAGGTGGATAGTACATGTGGCATGGGTGAGACAGGAGTCACTTCACAGCAGCATGCCCTGAGGCCATGTCCTGACTGCACGCTGACAGGTTCTTCTCTAAACAGACAGAAATGTTTTCCACATCATCAGTGGTACCTAGATAACCATTAACGGTGTCCAGGTCCTAACCTTGACAGCAATCAATGTGTCTATGTGTCTGTCCCCACAGTTTACCTCCAGGCCTGGCATTAGCATGGAATATAAGTATTTTTGTTCCCTATCACATCTTCAGCTGCACTGTTTTTCTCCTTTCCCAGGGCAAAATCAATTATGCAGTCGTAAGCTCGGTTGGGACAGTCTCTCCTATTTTGTACATGATCAAACACATACTTGTGTCCAGCTCTACAGCTTAATATTGCCTTAATAGCAAATGGCCCCCAAAATAGCCAGGCCCCTCCTTTAGATAAGAGCCAGCTGTGAAGTCTGGATATTGTTCCAAATTTCCCCATAGTTTGGGATGGTGCCAAACTGAGGATGGGGTATGAGCTAATCTCTCACAGAAATTAGAGGCTACTCTGAAAGGCAAGTGGTTATTGTGCTGAATGCACAATATTAAGATCTTATCTTGCTTTACAAGCAGACTAAATCCAGAATGAATCAATTATGAGATTAGAATTAATCCAATAATCCTCTGTTCTTCTGTGCCTGGAATCAGATGGTGCATCTGTAAAGACAGTGTTAGTTACGGCAAATGAGATCACCGCTTGTCCCATTTTATTAAAAGCCTTTCCCAAGCGTTAACAGCTCGGGTGAGAGGTTGAAATGAAATTAAATTGAAATCTTTCCTCTTTGACTGATTGCCATCGTGCACACATCCTTGGCTTCAGCTGCCCAGAGGGGATGGCCAACACAGGAAAGATGCACCGTGACTGAAGCAATGGGATACAGAGAAGTTCTAGTGAGGGATTTCCGCCCCTGGATGTGCCTGCCAGTGTAGCTAGGCTTTTGGCACAGAGGAAGCCAGAAAGCATTACTGACCTCCTTAAATTCCTTCTTCAAACTTCTCTTCCAATGTTGCAGCTTAGGCTCAAGGTAAAAAGCTGAATTGTGCCTCCGTGCCCACCAGTCATGCCTCTCACCAGCCAGGTATTACCATATTTGTCCTCTCTCCCCAGTTCTGTGAGCTTTTTACAGTCCCATTTGTCTTGGCCTAAATCTGGAGAGCTACTCTTCTGTCTTATCTTTTGCATGTGAGACCAGATATGGGCAAGCACAATTTTTTCATTTGCCTGATTTTGCTCTTTAACATTTGTGCCTCGAATATGGTGCTTCAAAATCAGACTTCTAAGTAGTGTTCCCTATACTTCTCTCTCCTTTTTGGAAAACCAAATAAAACCCAAGCCCAATGTAATACTGCTACATGCAACTATAACTGCTTCTAATCTGGGCCATCAGGGGTTGAAATAGAGATTTTTAGTGCTCATGCAGCTCTGCTACTGGGTCCAAGACATGGGAACTGTTGAGAGGCAGTTCTATCTGTGCATGCTCTCAAGGGATGTGCACAGATGTTGCTCACCTCAGAGCTCTTTGGAAAGCGAAACCATGCCACAGAGCTGGAGAAAAGTAGGAGTCAAACATCCAGAGGTGGTCTTGGGTATGGAGACCACCAAGCCAAGGAGAAGGAGAAGAGAGCTAATGGCTAGAGAAGAAAGCTGAGCAGGTTACTGGGCATCACTTTTTTTCCCCAGGGATTTTCAGTGTCATTGTTCATACTGAAGTTGCCTATTTGACCGATCCTGGAGCCAAACAAGTAGATTTGGCATTTTCATAGAATCATAGAATGGTTTGGGTTGGAAGGGACCTTAAGGATCATCTAGTTCCATCCACCCTGCGAGACAAGGATAAGTTTGAGGGGGTTATTGAAAAGCCTTTCTGCTCTGTACTTATCTTATCAGCAAAATGAAGCAGTAACAGCATTACCAGATACTGATCAATGAGAAGCATCATGAAATGCATAAGTAGCATCCAGGGGAAGAGATGGAACTGGAACAAGGGAGGAAGAAGATGACTCTTTTCACTGTGGTCCTTCCTATGTATCCATCAGGAAGCGGGTTGTGGTCTAGGGGCTGTGCATTGAATATTCCATTCAAAGTTTGAAGCCTGTTGCTAAGACAAATGCTCCAGGGCTCTTCCTCTACCACATTTTAATTTCTCTTTCCAACAAAAACCACTTGGAAAAAATTAGAAATAATGATTTTTCATTTCATTCTGCTGAAGAAAACCTGGACAATTTTGTTTAGACTTTTCAAAATAACTCTATCTGAAGCACCTAGATAATCTTTAGGGTTCCTTCCAACCCAAACCATTCTATGATTCTATGAATCTCAGCTTTCACAGCTGAAATTGTCTAATTCAGATGCAACTGAAAACAGAAGTTCAAGAAAACCATTTTTGCATGTCTTTAGCATTAGGGCCCTGCTGAGGGAGTGCTGCTTGGAAACTTTAAGAGCTGCTGAGACATTAAACTGGAAACAAGAGCAGAGCTGTGAAAGGATCAAGACTTAGAATTTGACTTAGGCATTTAGTTTTACTTTTCTGAATTACTGCTTACTCTGCAGAAGTCACCTGGCAGTTTAAGGAGGCTGAACTTCTGGTTCTGTATGCTTCTAGCTAGGTAGGAAATACATCCAAAGTAGCCTATTCATCCCAAGTATAGACACTCAAGAAATTAAAAATATCAAGTAAAATAGATGAACTGGAAACTTTTCATGACCCCAGAAAAATCCAACCCTTTCCTGGAGAGTGGCTTGAGTGTGAACTGGAAAATGAGGAGAGCTGTACTGTGTCCCAGAGGTGACAAGCAACCAGACAGTGATGCTCCTAATGGCCAAAGCAAAACTCCTTCATTTTGATGCTAGACTAACAGCTCATTCTCTGAACTGTGACTTTCTTGACAGATGACCCCACTGTTGAATCAGAGAAGAAATGTTTAGAGCAACCTGATTAGTGGACAAACTTTTAATAAAAAAAAAAAGTTAGCTCTATGTGACAAGGGAATAAGTAAGGAGCAAGTAAGAAAACTACTGTGCAGCCTCATACTTTGGTTGCTAAGCTCTTTCAGACCTTTCAGAATCTATGTAGCAGATTTTCTTAAATCAGCTGCATCCCCAGTCTCCTAAACTCTTGGATTCCTGCTCCAACCCACCTCTTTTTTTTTAAACGGATGCTAAGTGAAGTGCTGGGGCCTAAGTTGTGGGCCCCAAGTTGGAGCTGGCCTGTGAATGAGTCACAACCTAGCAGAATGTTTTGTTTTCCCCACTGGCTTCATGTTCCAGAGGCGGAACCTTGCTCACCTGTGTCTCTGTGGCTCTGCCCTCACCCAGGTGGTCATGGTTGAGGTGGTGGGCAAGGTCAGGATTATATCAACCAGGAGCAGATCAGTTGAAAGAGCTTCTTGTTGGGTGTGTCTTCTGCTGGGGCTAGCTGCATCTTGCTGAGCTCTCTGTGGTGTCCTTCCATGTGAAGGGCCACTGAGGGAGCCGTCTCTATCCGTTGTGTCTGGCAGGCGATGCTGGCACCACAGTGGGCAATGGAGGAGCTGGGCCCACAGGAACCTATGGCAGGGCTGTCTGAAAGAAGACTTCTGATGGGATGTTGCTGAGTTCAACATTGGCCTGTGTGATCAGGCAACTGATGGCAGCATAAAATGATGATGGTTGAAGCAGCACAACACTAAGTAAACAGTTTAACTTCCAGTAGGCCTCAGCTACTTAAAACAAGCTTGCAGAAGTGATTAGGGGACCAGTTTTCCACAAGAACTGGTTGTCTGTCAAACATTGTCTTTTGAGTGTTTCATGGGATACGAGTCCAAGCATGGCAGGGACCAAGATGGAGCAAGTTCCTGCAGATCTCCTTCTATGTCTGAAACCAGAGATGTGCTCTGCAATGCAGCAGGAGGTCTTGTGACAAGCATGAATGTGTCCAACTGCACACTCAGGGTGGAAGAGGGAGAGGATGTATTCTACTCATGGCTGGAGAATGTTGGTTGTCAAAACTTACTGTTTTCTAAGGGGAAAGAAAGATAGCATTAACCCAGGGAGAATTTACTGCTTCTTGCTCATGACTAAAATGACAACTTTGCAGATCTAAACATTGAAGAAATAACAGCAACTACTTCAAAAGGGAGCCCAGCTCATGGTGACTGATATCAGTATGCCTGAGAGCACAAAAAGTGGCTTGGACTGGGTGCATCAGGCTGTCCTGATGCTTCCTCACTGCACCCTTGCACCAGTTTGATCACCTCAAAGATGTGGCTTTCCCTGGCGTGGAACATGCAGCTGTTTAAATTGAATGTCACACTACTAAATACCAAAAGCCAAATGGGAACAGGAAGGTTAGTATTAACTCTTCCATATATTGATTTAAATAAGCAGATTTATGCCAACAGAGGATTTGATGTGCCGTAATCAACAGAAAATGAAGATCAGATTTCTGGCTAGCATGCATTTTAAGCTGTACCCTTGATCTAAAGTGCTTCTCTAACGCCATAGCTGGAAAAACAAACTGCAGTCCCCAACAGCAAGATATAAGCAACAGTCCCATGAATATGTAAAGACCTTTCAGATGGTATTTTAAAACAGTGTTCAGTAACCATTATGCCACAGTTAACTGACTTCACCAGGCTTAAAACCAGGAGTCTTTAATTACAGTCGTTTATATTTCCAAAGATAGACTATAACATATTTATAAACAATCTGTGCATTTGGTGACTAAATGACACATGGCATGAATCATTCGCTAGCAGTTCTTATATAATATTCAAAGTGGGCATGAATGTTTCATGAAGGCGCTTCCACTTCTGAATTTGGTAGGGAATTGAGCTTTCTTACTTTCCCATGCACACTTTATAGGCAGCTTTTTCCATCCCTTTTTCTTCTGAGAAAGTCCTGAAAGACTCAGAACTCCTGACAGAAAGAAACACCTTCGGATTTGCCAGGTTATCTCCAGTGCTGGGCCACCACAACTAAGACATGGAGCATCTATGTTATGAGTGCAGAGAAACGTGCTTTGTCTCAGGAAATAACCCCTAGAATAGAAAACCTCTCATGTCTCATGTATGTGGAACCAGTCCCTCATATTCTACAAGGATATACCACCTTAAATGTCTGAGATATTCAACAAGTTGTCTCAGAGATGAGAAAGGTGAAGGACAGGAGATTGGATTTGCAACCACTCAAAGGGTTTAAAGGTTTCTCCTGGACAGAGAAGGACAGATGTCATGTCCTTGGTGCAAAATCATTGAGATTTAGCAGTCCATTGAGTGGTGAGAAAGAATTGGACCAGACTCCAGCAAGGCTAGACATGGACAAGCATCCATGCAAACCCTAGCCCAGTGCTAACCATGGAGCTTTACAGCCATGAAGACTGGTTGGCCAAGGACACGGTGATAGCCTAGGATTTGAGTTCATTCAGATGAGAATGGCGGTATTCACACACAAGCAGTCCTTGGTCTTCTGTTGGACATTATCCTTCTCTTTATAAATCTTGGCCCAGCTGATTGTGTGGGCTTTGTGAGGTTTCCTGAGGTTAGTTCCAGATGCTGCCCTGACATGTGATGCAGCACTGTGCACATCTGCGCACCTCACTGTTAGTCCTCCTCTTCAACCATGTGTTGTACTTGGTTAAGGGTGTTTGCATAGCACCAGACACAAAGGGGAGGACACAACTATCAAAAAGACATCAGGCACATTTCTGGAGGATAGACACTAGAAAACAAGTCCTATGAGGA
>VZZY01013091.1:271167-294651 GCA_013400335.1 Eurystomus gularis | reverse complement strand
TATCAGTAATCTAGTAGTAATTAGACTTTTAAGAGTTATACTAGCTATACTGACATGTAAGATCACAGTTGGACGTATTTAGTTCTCTTTTGCAGGAGGGTGGAGGTATGGCTTCCTGTTAACCTGACCTGTAATTGGGAAGAGCAAGATGGTTTAGGGCACTTAGCCAAAATACTAAAGGAGGAAATTGAAGAAGGAAAAAACGCACAAGAAGGTTTTTGGGATGGTTGATCTGTGCTATGGTGTCGGCAGTTTTGATTTTTAGCATCTGCAGCTGTAACAACAGCAGCATTAACTAAATCTGTTCAGACTGCTCATATCGTAGGATAGGGGCTGTCTAATGTAACCTCAGAGTTTATTATTAAGGAAAGGGGGAGATGTGGGGAAATACAGAATGTACAATTTCACAATTTCCCTTCGATCATGTGCGAGTTTGGGTAAAAACAAGGGAGTTGTGAGAATACAGGATCGCTTCTTTTGTTGGTTGTTGTAATCATTCTACTCTTAGTGACGTGTCTGTTATCCTGTCTGCAGAAGGCCCTGCAGAGGATGATAGACACAGCCTTTGTAGTAGAAAAACAAAAAGGGGGAATTGTGGAGGCCGACAGCTGGCCTGCAGGCCTCACAGAAAGCTTTGACCTTGACTAAATCAAGCTGTACCATGGAAAGAAGATAAACAGCTTTTGAGGAACTTGAAGAACGTAAAAGGATGATGTTGACAGAAGCTAACGAAGACACGTGGGCAAGAAATGTTAACCAATAAGAGAATGTTAGTAATGAGCAAAACCCAATTATTGTGTGACACGATGGTTTAGAGCTAAAGCTAGAGAGTATAAAAGTAGAGCTGTACAAAATAAAGTTGGCTATTGCTGCTGTTGCTGCTTAACTTGTCCAGTGTCATGTCCGTCTCAACTATGACACTGACCAGCATTTGAAAAGAAATATCGTTTGGGTTTTTTTATTTATCATCTGATCTGCTGTGTAATACAGGCCTGCAAACATTTGTGCTGGCACAGCTGAAGAGTGAATCCAGTGTGCAGCTAAGATGAACAACAGAGAGCAGGAGTGTCTTGGATCAATTTTATTGCTGGAAAATGTTCCTGTAGTAAAATTTTATTACGCTGTGCATATACTCTGGTAGTCTTTGGGGATTTTTTACACCCAAGTATTTCAGGTGTTCAGGTGATCTCTCTCGATGTCTTCAAATGGTTCTGCAAAACCAGTTTGGGTTTTGTTTCTTAACATATCATAGCTTGCTTTATTTCTGCCTGTTGTGTTTAAAGGCTAGTACGCTGAAAGCCAAGCACTTGAATTAGGAAATACCAGGATTAAAGCTAAAGCTGCCTTTGCAGGATTAATTTGGTCCCTTGCCATTTGTGTATGTTGCAGCCTTGGTTACTGTTAAAGTGGCAGAGTTACATTACACCAAAGAGCTCTGCCTCCTTCACTGCAGAGAAGAGACTGTGCCCTGAGAACGAGAGAGGGAGGATTGTAGTGGGATGTCTTGTTTCATGTAATAAATTGAAGATGTTCCATGAATAAAAAAGGGGAATGGAAAGAAGGATGAGTGACTATTGGATTCTGCTTTAGATGTGTAGATTTTACATCTGTCTCTACTAATAGCGTTACTGGGTTACGATCAACAAAGGAACACATAGTAATAACATGGTGTTTATTCTGGAAGTGTCTTAGACAAAACACAAGGCCTGGGTAAAGCAGATTAAAGTGAAAGATTTGAAAATATTTCAAAACGTTTGATTAATATACTCCTTTCCCACCATGTCTTTGAAGTATGGGTTCTGTGGCAACTTCTGTTGGGTGTCTCTACAATACTGGTTTAGTTCAAGCTTCCTTCATAAGCACACCGTTGATCTGTTACCTCCATATGCCATACTGCAACTTGTATCCCAGATGAATCACTTGAGTTTGCAAACTCCCATTTCTTTCAGATGAAGCTAAAGGAAAAGATGCATCCCTGGAACACTTGTTCTAATAACACCCTAAGCGTTAATGAGTGCTCAGACCATGAGCCAGTCAGACTCCACCACTGTAAATTGCAGTGGCATCCATAAAGGAGAGGGGTAGTGCATCCACACCCCCCCAGACAGGACTTTTAAGCAAAACATAGAAAGCAAACCAAAACAGATTGGTTTCTCAAATTCATAGTAGCTTGACCGCTCTGCTCTTTTTAGACAGAGGTGTGTGGAGATTATGCATTGTAACTATTTGGGGTGAATTAAGGATAAATAGTATTTGTGAAATGACACTGCAAGCCACTGAAATGCTCAGTAAGGACAGATCTGGTGAGGAAACAGAAATCTGCTTTTGCTATTGCCGTGACACTGTTAACTCATGTGGTAGTAGTAGCTCAGTCCTGTGATATGATCAATGTGGCACCCTTTAAAGTCATTTCTCAGTAAGACCAATTTAGACTGATCACTTATTTGTATCCATTAGTTGTAAGATTTACCACCCTCATTTATTAACCATGGAATTATGGCTTCTTCGTATTGGTTGTTATTTTTAACTTTTCAGTTTTGCTTGTAAGCTGAAGAATAGTGAAACTTTCTTGTTATAGTAGTACACCTCATGTATAAATTATGAACCATCCTGGCTTCAGTTGGGGTAGAACTAATTTTCACAAGAAGCTGGAATGGAGCGCGGCCAGGACAGCTGAAGTAGCCAAGGGGATATTCCATACCATACGATGTCATACTCAGTATATAAACTGCAGAAGCTGGTGACAGGGGGCAAGTGAGGGATCACAGCTTGGAAATGGGTGTCAGGTTTTGGGTTGTGAGCAACTGCACTGTGCATCACTTGCTTCGTATATTATTTTATTAGTATTATTGTTGTTATTATTTCTTCTGCCATTGTGTTGTCCTATTGAACTGTCCTTATCTCAGCCCATGAGTTTTTACCTTTTTCTTCCAATTCTCCTCACCCTCCCACCAGGACATGAGCGAGCAGCTACGTGTTGCTTAGTTGCTGGCTGGGCCTAAACCACAACATAAAATAAAAAGTAGTTTCTTGAATCAACAGTAAAGATAATTTCTTTTATGAGACACATCATTGACTTGTTTTACTACCACCAATGAGGAAGGCAGTGTAAAATTCTTACAGGTTACCTTGAACAGAATTGTAAGAATGGTGTCAATGAAGAAAAGGAAACTGGATATTGCTGATTTCTGTGTGTGTGTGTGCATGTGCACAGATATATAAATTTCAATTCGTGCCACAAAATTCTTTGTTTAAACTAATTTAAAATCTCATTCTCTTCTTTTGTTGAGATCTAATCAGGAGTGGTCTGTTGAGTTATTGAGACATCCTGCAGTATGGAGTGGACTGTGCACTGAATCATATGGAACATGGAGATTTCTGCACTGCAGTTTAATTTGTGCTTATTGTACTCTTGGATGCATCTGAGAGTAACTGTTCCTCAAGTATATGGGTTGTGGGCATAAAGTGCTCCTATGCTAATGAATAAAATGGGGAGTTCAGTTCTCTAATTGATTTTAAGATAGAACAAAGCAATGCAGGGATACTTCAATTAAAATTGTGACATTTCCAAAAAAACATCAGATCCTCTCAGTGCAGTTACAAATGACGCATATTTGATAGCTGGAAGTATATATTAACAACACTTATTAAGCATAAGCGACCATACTGAATTAATCTAGATTACAGACAATAATCCTGCTTCCTTCTCCCTTCCCAGTATTAATGCTGTTCCCATCATCCTATTAAAAATGACAACAAAACCCCGTTAATTTGTTTAGTCAGCAAGACACTGTCAGGGTTGCTTAGCCTCAGAAAGGTGACTTGGTGTAACTAAGCTTTAGACACCTGATACAAGAGTTTATCAGTGCAGGTGTCAAGATAGATCTTCATAAAGATAAAGCTGAGAAAAAAACTGATTAAGAGTGAAATGATTGAACGGTTTCTTCCTACGGAGGGGTGTACTGCAGGAAGAGAACACCACCCCCCTCCCTCACCTCTCCCCTCCCCGCCAGTTAGTTAGGCATAATATTCTCAGTGTAAGATCGGCGATAAACAGTGTATTTGAAATTGGGCACATGAGCTGGCTCTTCCCATGCCTGTACATCTTTTGGAGCTAACACTGTTGTTTTAATTCCCATACCTTTCCTCCAAACAAGCTGTTTTCTTCACCACTGTCGATGGTGGTTTAGCTAGTTTGTGATGTACGGAGGGTTAGATCTCTTTATCTCTAACAATCTTGCCTCACGTAAGGCAACCTACAACTTTTTTTTGTTCTTCTTCTTTTTCAGAAACATCAGAATCATGGAGGGACTCCTACATTACATAAATCCAGCACATGCCATTTCACTGCTAAGCGCACTGAATGAGGAGCGTCTAAAGGGACAGCTGTGTGATGTTGTTCTTATAGTAGGAGATCAGAAATTTCGAGCTCATAAAAACGTTCTGGCTGCTAGCAGTGAATACTTCCAGACTCTGTTCATGAATAAGGAGAATGAGTCTCAGTCAGTGTTTCAACTCGACTTTTGTGAGCCAGATGCTTTTGACAATGTGTTAAACTACATTTATTCTTCATCCTTGTTCATTGAGAAAGGCAGTCTTGCAGCTGTGCAAGAACTGGGCTACAGTCTTGGAATATCCTTTCTTACAAACATTGTTTCCAAGAGCCCTCAAGCTCCTTTTCCAGCTTGCCCTATTAAGAAAACATTGTATCAAGATGAAGATGAAAATAGTTCTCAGAAGAGAAGTGTCATTGTGTGTCAGAACAGAATTGAAGCACAAGCAAAAAGTATAAATCAAACACAACATGATTTAAGCCATACTTCTAAACCTTCACCCTCTGTTGCTGTCAAAACTAGCAGTAGACCACAAGTAACAAAACCAACTGAAACCCTTCACAACTTACCACTGAGTGAAAGGAGATGGCTGAAAGAAAGCCCTGTGAGCTATACCAAGGTTCATGAAACTTCTGGAACTGCAGAGGATCAGAGCAGAGGTGGTTTAGTGAAAAGGAACACAGTACTGCCTCAGATGCCTTTAGCAGAGAAAGAAATTGCAAGCGATGAACCAGGAAGCAGTGGTCAGCTTTTAAGAGGAAAGGCCGCAGAGATGTCATTAAAAAGACCACGTCCACCAGTCTTGTCTCTGCGTGGTACTTCAGAATCTACATTTTTGTTGCGAGAGGCAGGAAAAGGTAATGGTCAAGGTGAAGACAGGAATTTGCTTTACTACTCAAAGTTAGGACCAGTAATCCCATCTAGTGGATCTGGTCCTGAAAACCAAAGTATTGACAGAAGTGGGCCACTTGTAAAAAGTCTCCTTCGAAGGTCACTCTCCATGGACAGCCAGGTTCCTATTTACTCACCTTCTGTTGACCTAAAACCTTCACAGGTATCAGCATCCTCCTCTCCAGGAATTAATGATTCCCAGAAGACATTTAATGTTGTATTGCAAAAGTCATCCTTGAAAGAGTCATCAGAGAAGTTAGTCTTAGATGAAAAACCACAGGTAATACACCCACATCGCCTTAGGTCTTTCAGTGCCTCTCAGTCAACTGATAGGGAGGTTGCTTCCCCTCTCACAGAGGTGCGAATAAAAACTGAACCTAGCAGTCCACTTTCAGATCCTGCCGAAATAATAAGAGTTACAGTGGGTGATGCTTCAGCATCGACAAATAAAGACTTTCCTTTTAAAACTGAAGATGAGCGTAAAGAACCAAGTAGCCTTCCAGCAAAAAGATTTCAAGCGGATAGCAGACTACCATTTAAGAAACTGAAGGTGGATGAGCAGGCAGATGAGCAGGCTTCTTCTGGGTCAGAAGATAACTTTGAGGAAGGCTCAAGCCCTACGCACCTTGATGATGATTTTCCTGATTCTGATGTCAGCAAAGATGAATACAGCGAGATGGAAGAAGCTAGACCAAATAAAAAATTTAAATGCAAGCACTGCCTTAAAATTTTCAGATCAACAGCAGGTCTTCATCGTCATGTTAACATGTATCATAATCCAGAGAAGCCCTATGCTTGTGACATATGCCACAAGAGATTTCACACAAATTTCAAAGTGTGGACTCACTGCCAGACACAACATGGAATTGTGAAGAATCCCTCACCGGCTTCCAGTTCGCATGCTATTTTGGATGAAAAATTCCAAAGAAAACTGATCGATATAGTGAGAGAGAGGGAAATCAAGAGAGCTCTGATTGTTAAGCTAAGACGTGGCAAACAAGGCTTTCAGGGACAGTCTGCTTCACAAGCACAGCAAGTCATCAAAAGGAATTTAAGGTCGAGAACCAAAGGAGCCTACATTTGTACCTACTGTGGGAAAGCTTATCGTTTCCTGTCGCAATTTAAACAGCACATAAAAATGCACCCAGGGGAGAAACCAATTGGAGGAAATAAGGCTCCTAAGCAGAAAGATCATATTCATATTGAAAATCCAGTGGAAAACAAAGAGGTTTACCAGTGCCGTCTCTGCAATGCTAAGCTCTCTTCGCTTATTGAGCAGGGAAATCATGAGCGACTCTGTAGAAATGCTACTGTATGTCCTTACTGCAGCCTTAGGTTTTCTTCTCCAGAGCTGACGCATGAGCACGAAAGCAAGTGTGAATACAAGAAGCTTACTTGTCTTGAGTGTATGCGTAGCTTTAAATCATCCTTTAGTATTTGGCGTCATCAAGTCGAAGTTCACAATCAAAACACAATGGCTCCATCAGAGAACTTTTCTCTACCTATCCTGGATCACAATGGAGAAATAACTAGTTCATCAAGATTGCCTCCTCAGTCAGAGTCCAATAAAATGAACAATTTTGTTGCTGCAAAGGAAGATGGTGTATTCAGTGATTCATCAGAACAAATAAATTTTGATTCTGAAGATTCCTCATGCCTACCTGAAGACCTAAGTGTTTCCAAGCAGTTTAAAATTCAGATCAAAGAAGAGCCTGCAGATGATATAGAGGATGAGGTCACTGAAACGAGTAGAGAACCTAAGGAAGTAGTCTCCAACAAAGATGCTGGTTTGTGGCCCTGTGAAAAGTGTGGGAAGATTTTCACTGTACGCAAACAGCTGGAGCGTCACCAAGAGCTCTTGTGCTCTGTGAAGCCATTTATTTGTCACGTGTGTAACAAGGCCTTCCGAACCAATTTCCGGCTGTGGAGTCACTTCCAGTCTCATATGTCACAGGCTGCAGAGGAGACCACAAATAAGGAGCCTGAGATATGTCCACCAGCTAATTCTCCGTCACCACCACCCTTACCTCCACCTCCACCCCTTCCCAAAATCCAGCCTTTGGAGCCTGATAGTCCTACAGGCTTGTCTGAAAGCTCCACTACTACTGAAAAATTATTTGTACCGCAGGAGTCAGATACACTCTTCTATCATGCTCCACCACTCTCAGCAATCACATTCAAGAGACAATACATGTGTAAACTCTGTCATAGGACTTTCAAGACAGCTTTTAGTCTTTGGAGCCATGAGCAGACACACAATTAGCTTTAACAGATACTTTCAAAAGCTGGTTCAGTGGAGGCTGTGTTCAGGATCTCAGATGTATGCCATAGAAACTAGAAATCGTAAGAGGATCAAAATGACAACCACGACAGAAAATTTGGAATTTGTGATGCTGCTTGGATTTGAAGATTAATGTAAACTAACTTGGTTACTAGGTAGAAAGCAGAGTAATTTAAAATACTGCAATCTGGGATCTAATAGTAACAGAATAATTTTTATTTCCTTTATCACTGAAATACGATCACATCTGGATTGTATGCATGGATCTTCATCCTGTGATGTTGGCGTGTGCGTGTGTATTATATATAAAGTTATATATTAAATGAAAGAGCAACAACAATTTGGATTCTAACTGTGAGTTTATAGTAGTGAAATACTGTAACCAACTTCTTTTTTTTTTTTTTTTTTTTAAGAAACCAACACACAAGCTCCATATACATAGTTGCCATGCGCTTGCCCTTAGGGAGTAAGTGGTTGGAGTGTCTTGCTGTATTGACTTAGGTCTTAGAAACCTTTAGCAATAACGAACAAACCTCAAATTTGAGTAATCCTGATGTTATTGGATACGAACGTTTGATATTTAAGGGAACATAGTATTGTTTTGTTGTTATATGGAACTTGTGCAAATTAAAATAGAATCTAAAGTCAGCAATATAATTACTAAGATTTTATATTAAAAAGTAGCAGCAAGCCTGCTTTCAGCCATTTAATTATAAGTTTCTAAGGAAAATTATGGGAGGGGGTACTTTGCTTTATATAATGTCCCAAAGACTAATTTACTATAGATACTTGGGTAGCTAAAGTCGTTGTATTAACAGCCATCATGATGCAAATGGAACTATTTATAATATGAACTGAGATTGAATGGATGTCAGATTTCATAATTTTGTTTCCACTATTTGTACAACTGTTTGTAATTCTAACTACAAAGGAATGTATAACTATTAAATCAAAAACAACAGAGCTCATTAAGGGACAGAAGATGAACTGTGTTCCTACACAGTAATAAGCTTGGCCATGAGTACAAAGATATGTTTTAACAAAAAACTAGAAATGTAAATATTTATGTAGACACCTGTATAAATGAAGAAGTTATGTATTTGAAATTTGTATCAAGCATATATATCGAGCTCAAAGCAGAGGAAAAAACATCACACTACAATCACCGCATTTTATGAATACAATGCGTAGAATATTTCTTTCTGCCGCTTTCTATCATATGTGATACTGTGTTGCAATTTTCTAATTTGTTGAAAATCATGGGAATAATGGCCTGCAGATATTCTGTGTGGTTCCATTATTTTACCTCAAATCACAACTGGAGCATTGAGCGTAAGTAGGATCATAGATATTTACCAGAAACTATAGTAAGGGTCCAAAATTATCCTGTAAGTAAAAGCAATATTTACCCAGAAGTAAGTGGTAAACTAACAGGGAAAAATTCTTCTGCTAGAATTTAAACTTAACGGAGTGGATGGATTACAGTGAACATAGGTGGTGCAAACGGTGTTTATGATCCTGACCAACTTTGCCCGGTGCGGGCTGGGAGAAGGGGATAGCATTCCACACTGAGTAGTCAGAGCCCAGGCTGCGTTCGCTGAAAGCAGCAGGACTTTGGTCACCAGTTTCATCAAGGGGAGCAGGAGTGAGGCTTTGATCCTATCTGTAACCAGGAATTTTTTTTTTCAGCATCCGAAACTCAAAAGAATTGCAAGCTGATGCCAGGATTTAGCAGAATTAAGCACAGATGTAAGAATAAGATGTCTGAGGATCTTAAGAATAAGAATCTGAGGATGGCGTCCTTAGTTAGGCACACGCAGGAGCAGGTTTTGCTCAGTGACAGTCCAAGCATGCCACCATTTTTTACTGACAGTTTTTATTGTTGTTTGGGTTTTTTTAGTTATTTTTCCTGCAAAGTTAAGTTTAAAAGAATGGGCTCAGGATGGACCCCTAATTTTTTTTCAGCTACCAAAAAAAAAAAAAAAAAAAAAAAAGCAATGTTAGTTTCAAGCCTCTTCTGTTTACTTTTTTATTAAAATCTAAAATTGTTACTGAATACTTCTGATAGTAATGTGCTGTTCTTTTTTGTCCTCTTTAAGACAAATTGTAGCTGAATCTGATTACACTAATTTGTTAAAATATCACTTAAAACTCTTTTGGTGACGTTGCAACGTAAACAAGGTACTAGTTTAATAGCAACATTCCTAGTTATTGACTTTTTTTATTCCACCTGGTAAGACTAAATTTCTTTCTTACCAGAAACAATTTCAAAATAAAACCATTATTGCAATTAACCTGGTTTAACAAAATCAGAAAAACTTAAAGCTTTGCTAAGTATCATTTAAATGTCTTTAAGAAATATGTGCGTATAAAATATGAACATGTTTTGGTAAAATGGTTCCTAAGTTTTCACCAGCGATTCCTCTACACAACAGTCTGGAAGTTTTTTTGTAGCCTTTTAAAAATCAGTGTGCTTTCTGAAGGGAGATGGTGACTGGTTCAGTTATGTCATAGTCCTCCGACTTCCAGCTGGGATTCTGCTACGTGATATGATGATAAATTCCACACACTTTAAATCAAAAACTTGTGCAACATCTTTGAAGAAACCTTGACCTTTTTGCTAGTATACTATGTATTATTAAAAAAATCCATGAAATATTTTTGGTCTAAATAGCCTCCTTCTAAGCTTTTCTTTAGCTCTACTTTGGGTTTTTTTTGTTTGAAGTTTTGATGTTAACTTTGAGCGTGTTCTGTGGATTTTTTAACTTCAGTTCCTGTTGCTTAGTAAAGGAATTCAGGATCTCTGAAGTTTAAATATGAGATGTTTATATAGAAGTTCTGGTTTTCTATTAGCTTTTATACAGTATCTTAAAAAGCCCTCGATAGAAGTGTTTATTTTGGAGGATACGGAATAAATATGCTTCCACTTATATAACTTTAATATATGTTTTAAAAGTTAAATTATGGAAAAAATGTTAGTTGCTTCTTTATAAATAAACGTCTTTTGAAGAGTGTCTAGTTTGGCTACAGCCAGAATGAAAGGCAAATTTATTGATGCAAAAGCCTGTCTTCATCATATTTTGTTTAATTTTGTAGCTGTGTACTGAAGTGACACAAAGTTAGAGGTCTTGTTAAATATGAAAAGTGTTTTGCTTTTTTTCTTAAAATTTGTGACAGGAATGTGCAGATGTTTTAATATATAGATTAGAGACTTTAATTCTTTCTCCTTTTTTGCTATTTTTGTAATCTGTCAGATAAATCTCAGAGAACTATCCTGCTTCAGTGCAAGTACAGTGGCAACTTCTATTGCATTTAAAAGGAGCAGGGTTGAGCCATGAAACGTATTTTGTTTGGGGACTTTTTTTCCTTTCAGGCGTTGTGTTGGCAAAGCGCCTAAGCCTATGGTTGAGTTCCAATAAGATCAGTCTTAATATTTTTTAAACATCTGCTTAAGTTCTTTGCTAAATTGGGACCATGGTCAACCTTGAAAGTGAGCAATGGCAGAAAAATACATACAGACTTTTTTTTATTTTAAGTCCTAGAACCAAAAGTTAACATGTATTTTCCTTTACATAAAAACTGCATATGCAGCTAAGGTATAGTTCTGTAGTTTTACAAAAACAAAGGACATGAACCAGTAATAATACTGTCTCTGCTTTTTTGTTGTTGTTAAGGGGGAGTGAAACACCCTGTGACAGTTAATTGAGCAAATAACCTGCTGAAGCGACACTGAGTGACACTAGAGTTTTTCTTGTGTACTTCAGAATGGAGAAGTAGCCTTATCCGTGAACCAAAACACAGCTGTAAGAGACTTGTTCCTGCATTTCCCACTTAAGCAGGCCTTCCAGTGACATCCAGTAGAATCTGTTGTCTGATGTTTGTTTGTTTTCCCCCAAGTAGGACATGCGGGTTTGGTCTGAAGCTACATGTACTCTGTTTTTGTTCCACACTTCTAGTGACAGAACTAGAAGTTCCTCACATGGGATAAGGACAGACTATGCCTAACTTCTTGGCACTAACCGTGAGGGTGCAAATATCTGGCATGAGCCTGTAATCTGGCATGTGCCTATACTGTTCGATAAAATTGTTTACATTTTCCTACCAGAAGATTTAGATAAAAATCAAAGCAAACTTTGGGTTTTGGTTTTTTTGGTTTGCTTTTTTTTTTTTTTTTAATGTTGCTGTTAATGAATCAGTGTTAAAGTCTTTTTTGTTGTTGTTGAACACAGCTTGATAGTATTTTTTAATGTCATTGATTCTTGTTTATTTAAAATGACTTGTGAAAAACTGTACTATAAGTGTTGTACATAAAGGGACACTATCAAGATAAAGATTGTATACAGTAAATGTACTTGTCTGTTTTAAGAATACTTGATATTAATAAAATCAAAGAATTTCAAAACATGGATTGAGTCATAGCACTTGAGCTGCTTGAGCATGAAATGCCTCTTAAGGGCATCCTCAATTATTGCAAGGATGTCTGAAAAATGTATCCAAATTCTGTGGGTTGAGCTTATTTTTCATGTTGCTTTTTCGCTCACTATTCCAGAATAAAGGACTCGATCCGTTTTTCTTCTTCCGGTTTCTCAGCGACACACATTACCTTTTAAAGACACAAGCTTCCCACTACTGCAGCAGCATCTTTAAGTAAAACATCTATATAAAACCAGAATAAACTACCTTTTGCAATGTAACATGCAAAATGCATATAAATTACACATTTTAAGGCTTATTCTTGACAGTGTCCCTTTTTAAAAAGCAGGAAAATGGGATCACTTTTAGTGCTTCAGCACAGGGGAATGGTTTCCTACAGTTTCTAGAAATTGGAATATTCCAATATATTTGCTATAGAATTTTCCAATCAGCTACACAAAATCACTTGTCATTTTAAAGGATTATAGAGGTAAGACAAAAGAAGCTGGTTTTATAATCATGTATACCTTATAGTCATTCTATATCAGTTCCATACACCAGAATGGGTTTTTACTTTTTTTAGGACTGAGACTTAATAGCTTAGGGTAACTTTTTCTTTAATGTAATGTAAATCCATTGCTGCTTTGTACAACTTTTTCTACTGTGTGTTTTCTTTACTTAGATCTTGACTAAGAAATGTTGGCGTCTAATAAACTTACACTTTGTTTCTTTTGAATTACTGTGTCTTATACTGGAATCTCTTGGCAAAGTGTGATGTTACGGTTCACGCAATTGTGTCTGTGGGATGGGAATTTTGTTTATAAAAGAGCATCTTTTGATCTATTTGTTGGATTTAAGTGACAGTTTTTACGTTACTAAACTAATGGCTTTTTGTTTGCTTTAGTAAGTGCCCCAATGAACCTTTTGGTGGAAAATACAAGAAAACCAGCTGATCTAGACAATCTCTTAAAAACTTGAGCACAGCACAAATTCTGTTTCCTATGCAATCAGTGATTAAAATGGGACTCTGTGGAAGTAGGTTACATCAACCGAGTATCTCTTTCATCTACAGCTGGATTGAACCAGATGTTTGATAATACAGAGTTAGGAATGTTTATGGTAATTTGCAGTGCTCTTATCTAAAGAAGTTTTGCTGCATGTATTTCGCTCTTCAAAAACCCACAGTATCACAGTATCACTCTGGTTGGAAAAGACCCTCAAGATCATCGAGTCCAACCATTACCCCAACACTACCACATCCCCGTGCCCCACATCTTCACATCCTCAAAATCTCAGCAAGGATAGTGGTTCAGCCACCTCAGCCCAGTGCATGACAACCCTTAAACCATGTGTCTGAGGGCGTTGTCCAAATGCATCTTGAACATTGTCAGGTTTGGTGCCATTACTGCTTCCCTGGGGAGCCTGTTCCAGTGCTCCACCACCCTCTGGATGAAGAACCTCCTCCTAATCAACCTAAACCTCCCTTGACATATCTTCCTACCATTCCCTCGGGTCCTGTCATTGGTCACCAGAGAGAAGAGATCAGCGCCCGCTCCTCCCCACTCCCTAGTGAGGCAGCAGTAAGCTGCAATGAGGTTTCCCCTCAATCTCCTCCAGGCTGAACAGACCTAGTGACTTTAGCTGTTCCTCATATGGCATCCCCTCTAAACCCTTCATCAACTTTGTGGCCCTCTCCTGTACACACTCCAGTAGCTTTCTATCTTTCTTGTACTGTGGCGCCCAGAACTGCACACAGTAGTGTGTGGGTTCCCGTGGTGCAGAAAATAACGTCTGTATCTTTTGGGACCAGGGTTTACTAGGCTCCTTTCTTCAAAGTAGATGAGACCTATCTCTGAAAACTGTCAAGCCATTTTTCTCAACTTCTTGGACTCCACATTTACCATCCTTTGCCATTTTTAATTCGTGGAATTTGGTTGAACCCATTGACCAATTTCACTCATATTTAGTAGAGGAGACAAGATCTCAAGAGTTCATCCCCAGAAAGTTTCATAAAAATCACTGACTGGGTAGCCAAGAATGGTCTTAGTGGGAAGGTTAAGATTTGCAGCGAGAGCATGTGCTGAACAGTTATCTGTGGTTTTTACCCCAGTGCTTCTCACTGTGTGCATGTGCACTGTCCTGTCAGAGTAAGCGGGGCAATAGGTCAGGTGAAACATACAGCAGAGCTGAAGTACCAGGTCTGCCAAAGGGTCAGAATCAAGGGTTGAAAGGGCACTCCAAGCTCAAGAGGATTTGGGCCTTTGATGCTCTTTAAATCTCTTTGAAAACGGGGACAAAGAGCTCCTGGCCTGTCCCTCTGTGGAGTATCTCTGCACATCAGAAGTTAAATGAGCTGTGCAAAAGGCAATGAGAGGGTGGAGAGCTGCTCCCTGACTCATTCATGGAGCTGTAAATCACCAAAGGTTTGGCTCCCTCTTGTTCCTTTCAGCATAAGGAATTCCTCCAGCTTTTTCTGCATCCAGATTGTTTAATAATATTTCCCCTACAATCTTGCACTGGGTCCTCTTGGAACACGCTTTGAAAACTGCACATCCTGAGGGCTTCACTCGGTGTGGCAACTGTACCTGTGGAGATATATTCACAGTTTCTCTACCTTGTCACCAACACCCGTGGTTCCTAAAAAGTCAGGGGTCTAAAACCAGAGGAAAATCTCTAGAACAGTAAATACAGCTCTGTTGACCACTGTCCTACTTAATCCTTCCACAGCTGGCTAGTGCTTTGCTTCATGCACATCTCTTGCTCTGCAGGGCACGCTGCCTGGAGTCCAGTTAATGTCACGACAGACACAGCTGTACCCACCCACAGGGGGAAAGGTAGAGACCTCCTCTCTTCATGGCAGCCCATGCAGAGGGCTCTTCTTCACTCATCAATCAACGGAGCAGCCAAATGCCATGAAGAGGAAACTTAGCTTTGTTAGCTTGCATTCAGATTACTTGTTTCAGGAGAAATTCAGCTGAGGCATGTAAAGGCATGTAAATGCAGTTTTTAAAAGCATGAGAAAAAAAAAACAAACCTTGTAAAAATACCAAACTGTCACTCTGAATAAGTCTGGAGGAGAATCACAGGTATTTAAAATGAGATTTGAAACCAGGTAGTTTTCTAGCAAGTTTTACTACAAGGCTCAAGAGCAGGAGAACCACGTAGAACATCTGCTTCATGGAGATGATCTTATAATCTATTATGTACCCGAAACAAAAGCCTACACCATCACATCCACCTGAAGAGCCACACTCAAAAGCATCACACTGAAGGTGAACACCTCTTTCTCTATATGCATATGTATTTATATTAAAATGCATGTGAGTGTGTTTAGATATAGCCAGTTATATGGCAATTTCTGAGTTTGGGGAAAATTCCCTGTTAGGTCAAAGGCACATTACAATACACTTCTGTCTAAAAGCTGTCTTCTCTGGTATTTTCTTCACTAAGCAGGATGGTTTCTGCCTAACTGACAGCTGGGTGCATGTCCAGACTCTTGAATCCTGGGCTCCCCGTTGGGACTGTCAAGGAGGAGGCCAGTCTATCCCAGTGGTTGCTGCGGTGCAGACAGTTGTGTAAGAAAATGTTGAGGAAAAGTTGTAACTTAATACCTGTTATGATAACAGACAGTCAACACACTTGAACATCGTGTGGACTCATGACTGAGGAGTTAAAAGCTCTTTGCTGGTGCCACAGCGCATTGCATTCTCCTTCAAGTCACTGGCAGGATCTGCATAACCGTATTGCGACTGAGCCTGTGCCCATGTTGCCCAGACTCAGCTCAGAGTGTTTTAGCCTTAGCGCAGTACCCGTGGGGTGTGCTCTGGGATGACATGCAACACAAAACTGGGACATGCTGTTGGATTTTTCTTAGCCGTCTAGCTGAGTTGGAGCATTTTCACTGTTCTTCTAGAGGAAGGCATGGGTTCTGAGTTTCTTCAAAAGCCTTTATTTTATTTCATACTCTTGCTGTTGGTTTCCTACAACATTGCTTGAAATGCCTTTGCTCTCAGTCTAAAACTCGAAGATTTCTCTTACTAATTACTAAGGCCTTTCTTCTTTCTGATGCAAAACATTCCCAAAGCCAGTTGATCTTAGTGTCCTCAAGCAAGTGTCTGAGGAGCATATGAGCGTTTGTACTGCACGTTTGTTTTGCACATGTCCTGGGGAAGTCAGCATCTCCTAGGCTGGAGCCCAAGATTAAGAAGTAGAGGCAGGAGATTCTTCAGCTCTGTCTTGGACAAGGGAAGCCTTAACTATTTGGACACACTGCTAACTCTGAGCCTAAATTAACCCATAGGCAAGAAACTTCATGTAGCTGGAATGACCCATCATGTCTACAGTGCCATCCTTGAGGAGAGCAGCTCACAGTGCTGATTACAGTACAGCAGTCTCCCTCCCAGCACCATCACTTCTGGTGATAACTTGCGCTCTCTGGTGGAGACAATATAACTGGCTCCAGCAGGTGAAAATATGGAGAAAAAAAAAATAAAAGAAGCTTGTCTGTCATGTATTGGTTTCTAAAAACTCACGATATTTTACTGAAGTCTATTAAATACATTTTCGAAGAGCCATCATCACAGAAAAAATAACACTCTCAAAAATATTTTTCCTTCTTCCATTTCGATGCCAGACACAAGTGGTAAAAAAAATGATCAGCAATTCCAGACAAAATGTCTGTTATTAGCCTTTGTCCTTTTGCAAAATCGTGACCACTTAGGAATGCATTATTTAGCTGATATTGGAGGGAGGGATCCTACAGAGAAAAGCAAAATAGTTATAATACAGCAAAATGATAAGACACTTCTAAAATGAATGGGTGGAATACTGATGTGCTACAACAAATAGAAACACCATCGTGCCACTATTTGTCTGCTTTCTCATATTGGTTTTTTTTTTTCCTTCATAAGCTCTATTTCTGGTGCATGAACGGCTTCAAAATAAGTACAAGTATCCAAGGGTTACCAACTTGGGTCCATGGTTGCTGTAATAGAATTGAAATACGGCTTTGCAGTTTTGCTTTGTACCTGAATAAATAACTCAAAATTATGATTCATCAAAATAAAACATTGTGACACATTTGTTTTGAAGCATAGTTAATTTGTCAACAATTCTATTTATAGGGCATGGTAGTTTTTTCAAGATTCTTTTTAGGACCAGGCCTTTATATAATAACAGATATAATAACAAAGCTATAAAAGCAATTTTCTGATGTAATGAAAAACTCAGCTCCTGGCAGCATGCCTTCTTAAGCATTCAAAAGATGTAGGCATTTGGGCAAAGAACTAAATAACCTAAATTAATTGAAGTTTTTCTACTGTGAGGTCATGGTGGACATACTACTTTTTCTTCACTAGAGATTGGTGTTTGGATAGATCAGTTATCTCCTGTTTTTACAAAAGAACTAAAAATAAGAGCAATAAGTCAAAGTGAAGGTCTAATGACGTCATCATCTTGGAGCCTTTTTCATATGGTGCAAGACTCCCTTCATTAAGAAGAGGATGTTCTCTGGAAGACACAAGTTGGGGGGAGTTTTTCCAGGTCAAGAGCCAGCTGAGTGCTAGACTCCTTGTCCCCATGCTAGCTCCTAGTTAGGAGAGCTTACTTAGTGGTGCCTCCTTGGTGACTGTCTTCCAATGAGGCTTCTCTGGGCATCCCACTTGGCCCTTGTTCCAGCTGTTTGCACATCCATCACTCTCTTTCTCAGACAGCTGTTGCAAACCAGGGGACCTGGTATGTCAAGTCACACACGACAAGACAGGTCACATGTAGTGAATCTCACCTAGAAAGGGGCTACAGAAAACAGGCTGGAGAGTACACGTAAGAGCAAGACAAAATGGAGGAGCTCATCTTCTGGCTTTAGCATTTTGCCTCCCCTTGCCTCACAACTCCTGAGCAAACTTGCCACAGTCAGCAGGTGGAAGGACATGCCTCTTACCTCCCTCTGGCAAAGCAGGTAAAAGAATGGGAGAGGGTCTGAAAGGCTATATGTGAAAGGGGAAATGCTCCCCTCTTCCACAAGAAGTGACATACTGAGGGGTCACCCTTCAGGTGTGAAGATTAACAGTCTACTTCTGCCAGCAGAGCTGTTAAAGGAAAGTGTGTGGTGGTATCACGCCAGGTTGACCGTTACACTTACAGAATCTTATCACAAAGACACGGTCATAGCCACCCCACAGTAAAGGTGGCATCACACAGAGTCCTGGGATGCTGGAAAAAGCTCTGCTGGCCAAAGTGCAGATTTGCCAAACTAAGCATCTCTTACAGTATTCTACTGTCACAGAACATACATGCCCTGACGAAGTGCTTGTTTCAGACGTCACGCTAGACTGCATGTGTGGCCTCCAATGAACCTGCTCTTTCATGTGTGTAAAAAAAATCCTCTGGAGCTCAGAGGCGGAGAATTAGTGGGAAAGGTTTGGATTGATTTTATCTCTCTGCATTGTAATTGTGTAAGTGATCATTTAAATGCAGCGACTGAACCTGCTGCGCTTTTTTTTGGCCATTGTTCTGCTGGCAGCTTTGAAAATGAAATTGATTAAATAATTATGATCTCATCCTGCTCCCTCTGCTTACATCTTCAACGTGGGACTCAGGGTAGTCTTAGATCTGGCACTGTGCAGGTGTTAGATCTGAGTGTGTACCCTGCTGTGTCCCACCCTGCCAAACACACCTGCCTGTGCCAAGTCCAAGCTACCGTTCCACCCACCTGCAACAAGTCTGAGAAGTTCAACCAAATAGTCAGGGTCCTAAAATTCTGCCCACATTCTGTCTGCGGGGTGAAAAAAAGCATCTCTGAACAGATGTATGATGAACCTGGCAGCACTAGTTACTGGGTGAGATACTTTGTCGTTCATGTGCCTAGGGTAGCACCACCAGCAAATCCTTCTAGCAGAGACTAGGTCAGAGCGAGCCACAGGTCTACAGTTTTCTTCTTGCCTTTCCAACACAGAGTGAAACCGTTAACAAGATTCATATTTGAAGGACCAAAACAGGACATGTGAGGTAACCGTGATGAATGATGCGTTCATAACTCTCTTGTTCCAGAACCCTTGTAAAATCAACTCTGTATCAGTCTTACTCGCTTTACATTTCTTAAACTTGCTTTGCAACCATCACTGTCAGAGATAGATTCTTGCTAACGAAAAGCCAAGCTGGGATTTGGGAAATGCAGAAGCAGCTTGATAGAAATACAGCACATAGCAGAGCCTAGGAGCAAGTCAGAATCACAGTTCCCAGCTTCAAAGTACACAGAATTATGAAAAACCAATTACTTTACTAATCACACGCCCAGAGCTATGCTTTGATGGGTAAGATCCTCAGTGTTCAGACAGGGCTATTTCAAGTTCACAGGTGCACAAAAAAAGGAAAATAATTAAATATTAGCTGCCACGTATTTTTGCTATACTTCAAAAGTAAAAATGTAAAATATTTCAAGTTACAAGATAGCTGATAAAGTTCTCTAAAGGAAAACTGTTCTTAATATCTCCATGTATTCTTCTACTCTTTCTTGTTATTTTATGTTCACTAATTACACTCACAAAATTCCTGATGGTTAAAGGAAACCGTCTTCGTGGTGTATGTGGGGAACTGAAACATGGGACAAGTTAAGGGCAGGTTTGCCTGTCACAGTGCAGTGCTGTATTAGAAACCCCAGAGCTATCTGCAGACAAGCTGGTACCGCAAAGAAAATTAGCCTGGCCAATCAATCTGGTGTCTCAGCAGGGTCAGTTAGCCCATGTACAGAGCAATATGGATCTGGTTGTGGATCTCTGGAGACCTCAGGAGGTTGCTCTGTGGTATCACGTAGGTGTACTCTGAATCACCTGCCTGGGGTTAGGCAGGCTGAAGGTCAGTGAATGGAGTGGGGGATTTTCCCGTGTCCCAGGCAAATATTCTGACCACTGAGTAGCCCATTCTTCTTACGTCCGTACAGTAAACTAACTACAGGAGATAAAACAATGTTCTGGGCTTGTCAATTTTGCAGCTTATAGGTGCCAATGGGGACAATATATTTACAACACAGAATAATCAAATGGCTTCTCAGGCAGCAACCTATTCCTCCTCCCAGAGGCCTAGCCCCCATATTCTAAAATACTATATTAAATGTTGAGGTAACAGCCCGTCAGGAGTCCCAGGCCCCAAAGACCAAGGTGAAAGTGTGGCGCAAATAAGATATACCTTTGGTGAAGGAGGATCGGGTCAGGGAATACTTAAGCAAACTGGACATATGTAAGTTGATGGGGGTTGATGGGATGCACCCATAAGTGCTGAGGGAGCTGACAGATGTCATTGTAATGGCCATTTTCAATCATCTTTGAATGATCATGGTGACTAGGAGAAGTGTCCAAGGACTGGAGGAAAGCAAACACCACTCCTAACTTCAAGAAAGGTGGGATGGAGAGTGCTGGGACCTACAGACCAGTCAGCCTCACCTTGATCCATAAGAAGGTCATGGAGCAGCTAGTCCTGGATGCCATTTCCAGACACATGAAGAATAAGAAAGTCAACAGGAGCAGTCAGCATGGATTCACCAAGAGGAAGTCATGCTTGACCAACTTAACAAACTTCTACAATGAAACTACTGGCCTGGTAGATGAGAGTAGAGCAGTGGACATTGTCTACCTAGACTTTTGACACTGTCTCACATAAGATGCTCATAGAGAACCTGATGAAGTATGAGTTGGATGAGCAGACAGTGAGGTGGCTGTCTGAATGAAAACGGGCTGATTGGCCAGATCCAGAAGTGGTGATTTGTGGTACAAAGTCTAGTTGGAGGCCATTAACTAGCAGTGTACCCCAAGGGCCAATACTGGCTTCAATCCTGCTCAGTACCTTCATGAATGATCTGGATGGTGTACCCTCAGCAAGTTTGCTGATGACACAAAACTGGGAGGAGTGGCTGATGCACCAGAGGGTTGTGATGCCATCCAGAGGGATCTTGACTGGCTCAAAAAATGGGCTGAAAGGAACCTTGCAAGGTTCAGCAAGAGGAAGTGCAAATTCCTGCACATGGGGGGGAGGAACAACTCCAGGCACCAGTACGTGCTGGGGGCCACCCAGCTGGAAAGCAGCTTTGCAGAAAGGACCTGAGGGTCCTGCTGAACAGCAAATTGATCATGATCCAACAACATGCCCTTACAGCAAAGAAGGTTAATGGCATCCTGGAGTGTATTAGGAGTTTGCCAGCAGGCTGAGGGAAGTGACCTTTCCCCTCTACTCAGTAATGGTAAGTCCACCTGGAATGCTGTGTCTCCACTGGATAGAGTTGAGTGAAAGGCCACCAAGTTGATTACGGGGCTGAAGCATCTCTCATCCTAGGAAAGGCTGAGAGAACTGGGGTGGAGGGCGGCTAGAGAAGGCTCAGAGATGTGTCTTATCAGTGTATATAAATACCTGAAGGAAGCGTGCAAAGAAGATGGAGCCAGGCTTTTTTCAGTGGTGCACAAGTGACAGAACAAGAGGCAGCGGGCACAGTCTGAAACTCGGGAGGTTCCCTCTGAACATAAGGAAAAACATTTTTTCACTGTGAGAGTCACCAGGCACTGGAACAGGTTGCCCAGAGAAGTTGTGGAGTCCTTGGAGATATTCAAAAGCCATCTTTCTGGATATCATTCTGGGCAACCAGCTCTTAGTGGCCTCACTTGAATAGGGGGTTGGAGTAGATAACCTCCAGAGGTTATCTACTTCTACCCTCAACCATCCAGTGATTCTGTAACATACTCCTTTCCCTTTTCTTTTTACCTCCGCATCTAGGCATGGATGTGCTTGAAAATGTCCAGCAAAAAAGCATTTGTCATCTGGCCTGCAAGCCTGCACAGCTTCTGCATCTTGGCACCTGCCATCTGCAGGGCTTCCCTGGGAGGCAAGCCAGAGCTGGGCACTGTGGGACCTCCGGTAATTCCTCTCTGTGATCCACGGTACACACTCCGATGGTCTGGAATTCCAGTTTCCAGCAAGGAAAAGATGTTTCTGCCCTTTAAAAGGCTACAGCAGCAACAGCCTGAACCCAAATGGAGCAAGAACTTACGATGACATTTCACCACCAACCTCAATGGCTTAATCGCTGTTTGTTTTAGCGCATGGATTGGGCAAACGTGACAAGTGAGGTTCATCAGCTGGGAGCTGCCACAGGTAAAGAAAGTCACTGCGAAAGAAACAGAGCAGGCAAGGAAAAGCAGGAGAAAAATGAGGGCGCAAATGGCGATGAGCTGATAAGGCAGCACTCTGAAAACCAAACAGGAACTCAATGAAAATGAATGTAACAGAAATAAATAATTATGAAACTTTTATTTACTATTAAAAGACAGTCTCCTCCCCTTTATTGCAAACCTCCTGCTGATAACAACAGGCACTCAGCATGGTTTGCAGAAAGCACTCCGTTCGGAATTTACGCTCCAGGCTAAGGAGCACAATGAAACACAAAACTGTTCTTTCCCTCCTTCGGGTGAGTTTGGCATCATAGAATGACAGAATGGCCTGGGCTAGAAAGGACCTCAAAGATCATCTAGTTCTAGATCATCTAGTCCCTGCAATGGCAGGGACACGTCCCTCTAGACCAGGTTGCCCAAGGCCCCATTCACCCTAGCCTTGAACGCCTCCAGGGAGGGAGCATCCACAACCCCCCTGGGCAACCTGTTCCAGTGTCTCACCACCCTCAGAGTGAAGGATTTCCTCCTAATTTCCAAACGATAAGGTCTGCCTGGAGCCTTCCCTTCTCCAGGATGAACAAGCCCAACTCTCCCAGCCTGTCTTTGTAGGAGAGGTTTCCAGCCCTCTGATCATCTTTGTAGCCCTCCCTCTGGACCCTCTCCAATAGGTCCATGACCTTCTTGTGCTGAGGACATCCTCGGCAGAGGAGACACTGAGGCACCAGGAAGAAAAGGGAAGCTTGCATTTGCACATTGATAGGAAGCAGAGGGAAAAGTAGAACATCTCGTGCTCTCCTGAGCCGTTCCTGCAGCGCCGTGAAGGGGCGAGCAAGAAGGCTGGGACCCGCAGGTGTAACCCTGCTGCATGCAGGGGTGCCTTCAGGAAATGCTCCCTTGCTACTGAGGGGCAGCGGGGCAATTCCATCCACTGGGCTCTCTAATTCGGACATAAACTAGGTGAGCACGCCTCCGCCTCTTGAACACAAGGACTGTAAGATCTTCCTTTTTTTCTTGGGAAAAAGGCGTATTTTGTACCCAGCTCCTGCTCTGCCCACAGACGAGCGTTGACAGGTTTGTCTGTTGTGTGCAAAGACCTGAGGGGCTGTTCACGGGATTTTTCACTCGCGGGTCTTGCTTAGTGTGCAGACGACGTCACCAAATAACACCG
Source organism: Eurystomus gularis (assembly GCA_013400335.1). NCBI lineage: Eukaryota > Metazoa > Chordata > Aves > Coraciiformes > Coraciidae > Eurystomus > Eurystomus gularis. The sequence continues at coordinate 271,413 of VZZY01013091.1, read as the reverse complement.
GTGTAAGGGGAAGCCTTTCGTTGTACGAAAAACACCGAAAGCGGTCAGCTTGACACCGGTGTCTTTCCCGGGCCTCTGAACGCCTCTCCTGCCCCGCTGTCTCTCCTGGAACTCCCGCTTTTTGCCCATCCTTGGAAGCGCCGGTCTCGCCCGGCCTGCCCGCCGCATCGCCCCACACGGCAAACGCTCTCTCCGGGAAGCGCCGGCTCGGGGCGCACACGAACCGGCCCGGCCGCAGCCGGCGAC
>VZZY01013091.1:227547-270491 GCA_013400335.1 Eurystomus gularis | reverse complement strand
CCGGGGCCTCCTGGCCGTGGGGCGTCCCGCCGGGGCGGGCGGGGGCTCGCCCCGCCCGGGGCGAAGAGCGGCTGGAGAGACGCTGGAACTTGCTCGGGAGATAGAGCGGAGCGCCTTCGGCACGGGGCTGGCAGCGCCCGCCGGCGGGTTACTGCCCCGCCGTGGGCTTCGCTCTGTGTGTGTGTGTGTGTGTCTGTGTGTGTGTATGTGTGTGTGTATGTGTGCACATGTGTGTGTGTGTGTGTGTGTGTGTGTGTGCGCACATATATGTGCGTGTGTACAGATGTGTGTACGTGTGCGTCTGTATGTGTATATGCGTATATGTGTGTGTACGCGTGTGTGTATGCATACCTCTGTGTGTATATATGTATGCATACCTCTGTGTGTATATGGATGCACGTATGTGTGTGTGTATGTATATGTGTGCTTGTGCGTACGTATGGACGTGTGTATGTGCTTGGTGGCAGCTTGGCAGGAATTCGCAAGAAGGAGCTGGCCAGAGGCACGAAGGGGGGGCAGGCGTGGGAGCAGGGAAGGACGGGGGGGAAAACCGTGACCCCCGCGGCCCCTGGCAGGGGTTTGCGCCTCCGATAACATTGTTCGGGAGCGGGGAGGAGGAAACAATGGAAACTTCCTGGCCTGGGCGCCGGCACGCAGCCAGTCCTTCGGCACATAGCTCCCAGAGCTGGGCTTCCTTCTTGGTGTTCGGGCCGTGCTGAGTCCGTGTGCGTGTCGGTGTAACGCGGGGGTTAGCGTCCGCCGGACAGCCGCAGGGTGAGGGGCTGCTTTGGGTTTGGTCAATTTACTTTAAAGCTAGGTCAAGTAAGATGCACAAAATGTGGCACCCCTTCCCATCGCATCCTACCCGTCTTGCAAAGGACACAGCGTGGCATCCTGCTTGTTGGTTTGTCCGGGTCTAAGAGGTCAAGTGAGGCCATTGTAACCTAATTCCCTGGTCCTCAGGACTGAACCCCTCCCATGCCATTGGAAAACGCCAAGGCTAAGCTATCTTGGAAGCAGTATGTACCCAGGTGTCCAAATTTGTGTGCAGCCCTCTGCCTAGGTCTAGGAGGTTCCTTTCCCGGCAGAGCCAGCATGTTTTCTTACATGTCAGGGGGCAGGCTCGGGGAGAAGGAAGAGCATGGCGGTGCGTGTGTGTGAAAGATAAGGAAAGCATTTTGGCACTTTCCAGACATCACCGTAAGTCAGGGCAGCAGAAAGAAAAGACTTGATCTGCCCTTTCAAATTGCACGGTGCAGTTGAGAAAAGCCCAGGTTGTGCTAAGAAACGAAGGTTTGCCTTGAACTTGTGGAAGAGGAGAGCCCAGGCAGCTTGGGCACAGGTGCTGGGAACTGAAAGTAACTAGAAACAAGCTTCCTGACCCTGACCAGAGACTAAAGCCACTTTGACAGGGGCACTCACACCCTCCCTCCCCGGCTGAGCAGCTGGAGCCATCTCTTGCCACGAGTTCACTGCTTGGCACTGCAGCGTGGCGTTGCTCCCGCTGTCAGGCTCCCAGAACAATGTCAGCAGCACACAGCTGATGAAATTCCTGCGTCCAAAACAACCTCAGGTGATGAGGGAAGTGGCGCTGACTGCTCTCTGTGGGCAGCAGGTGGAGAATGCGAGTGCTGATGCCCCTGAAAGTATGACCTCACTGCCAAAACAGGTATACGCAGTCTTCTCCTTGCTGTCTGTGTGAAGAGTGAGTAGCTGTCATCACTGCCTGCTGTCACAGGCGAGGAAGGACTGGGGAGGGGAAGGCTTCTTTCCTCACCTCTGCAAGATTATATTTGGGTTTTCTTAGTTTTGGCATAGCCCAGCGCAGCTGTACTATTAGGCCAAGCCAAAAACGCCTTTTGAAACTGCAGCACTTGCTTAGCTGAACTCTGTCGCTGCTCATGGACTTTGGTCTGAACTGTGCTGTGTACCTTAATATTCTGCTGCAGAGGAAGATGAGTTATGATTTAGGCCCCGTAGTTATGTCCTAAGTATAGGTTTTCAGGCTCTACCCTGTATTATGTAGTGAGGTGTCGTGCAATTAATACATACAAGTTTTGACATACATTTACAGTTCTCTGGTTCTTCCAGGAACTTTGCCAGCAGTGCATTTTTATTAATTGTTTTCAAGCAATGGGTTCATCACCTAACAATGTTTCTTTTTTTTTCCTATAGGAGTCACAGTTGCTTACGTTTGAGGAAGATGACCCACCAGAACCACTTGAGCTAGCAGTTAAACAAGTTGTTAGTGTTGTAAAGTCAGCTCAAGAGAAGGTAAACTTTAGTTTTGTTTCCTTTCAGTGTAATTTTGGGCGGGAAATGCTGACTTTTATCAGCATCAGTGGGAGTTTTATTTGTCAATACTTCTGTACCCTTGACCTAAGTTTGTCAAGGCTGGTAAGAGGCTGCCTCTCTAATAACCTGTGCAAGCTCTTTACACTGATCCACTTCTTCTGCAAGTCATGAGCAGAATGCGCTCCAGGGCTTCTACCAAATGAACAATAATCAGGGTTATGCCAAGTTTATAGGTTCGCCTTCAATGAACTCAAACAGCAGCCCTCTCCTCCCACCCCCACAATCAGTAGAATGGTTCCCTGTCCTGTTGCTGAAGCGTGGGATGGGGACTTCATGGAGAAGGAAAGGGACACTTCTCCTCTGGGACAGGAAAACATCTTTGTCTACCTCTTGCTGTTTGTGTGCCTGATTACAGGTCTGCTTCGTAAGTCAGAGCTGGGTAAGGATCAGTGGAACAGGTGCAAAGTCCTGAGGTTGAAGGCTTGATTCTACTGAATCCTGTATTCAGTGAGGAGTGAAAGGTCTCTTTCTTCCTCTCCCACCCTATATACTGGAGAGTGGTATAGTGCATGTAAAATTAAAATAAGGCAGAATGTGGCTCTTAGGATAGGGTAAAAATGCATTAAAAGGAAAAAAAAAAGTATGTATGCTTGTAGGCAATGCTAGCTTCTGCATTTTCATTCTGCTGACTGTAACTACTAGTCACATCTGAACTGGTGCTTAGCTCTAGGTATCTACATCAGATTAGCCTAATGCTTTTCTTCTGGTTTTGCTTTGTCATTTTGGTTTGCTTGTCTGATTTAGATGTTAAGCAGCTCTGCTATGATTCCTTTGAAAACTATGCATGCTTATCTGCCTGATACACAACTTACAGGCACACCCTGATCGGTGGCAGCTGGGGACTACGAACATGTAATGTTGTTTGTGCACTTGTTTTCACTCTTTTTTGGTTTTCTTTTCCCCTTCTACCACCCCTGCCCAGTGGTCCCTGCCCCAGCAGTGAGGCTAGAGAGACTGGAGGTGGTAGGGTGATAGAGTTGGCACTAGTGTTGCTCTGTGCCGCTGGAAGACACCACAACAGGGAATTGCAAGGAGAGGGGACTGTTAGGGCTAAAAGCGATGTGCTGTATAATGTGAGAAGCCAGCAACCGAGGGACATCTGCTACAAATAAAAGCTAGTGACTAGCAGCACAACAAAAACAGATGTCTTACGGTGCGGTGTCTAAAATGTTGCTGGAAGGCGGGCAGGGCTGTGAATGGGTTTGCACGGGAGATGGCCAGGAGGTTTGGGTCTGCTAGCTGCCCTTGGCCAGTTTCAGAAGTTCAGCAGGGGTGTGGGGAGCCAGGTCTGTGCTCAGAGTACTGTGCCCGTGGCTGGACCATGATGAGAGCAGCATTGCAAGGCTAAAACCTACTTTTGTCTTGCCTGCCTGCCAGAACCAAGGCACAATGCTGCAGTCCTGGATTTCCTCAAGTCATATTGTACCACTGCCAACATTTCTGCTATAGACCTTGGTTAACTTCTGTGTTGTTTAACTTTAGATTCTGACTGCTGTAGCAGTGAGGTAAGTTAGTGCCTGTGGTGCCCCATGGGCTCCTTAACCTGCTGTAATCAAGCTTAGGCAGCAGAAGGTAGCAAGTGCTAGCACCATGGCAGCCTAAGCTGCTTGCTGCTGTACTCTTGCTCTCCTCTACCTGTAGCTTTTCAGTCCAGCACTCGCCCTTGTGCAGTCTCTGGTCCTTGTCTGACCTTGGGTTGAGCCATTTCAGTATGTTAATGGAGTTGTTACACTGCAGCCAGCAATCTAATGTGGTTTCGCAGCAGCTTAAACCAATATAAGCACATTTTAAAATGTATTGGATTAAAACAGGTTTGCTTACGTAAACTGGGTTGTTCTGAACTGTCCCAAAACCCATTTCCATAATCTTGTGCACAGCTGCTGGAAAATTTTTTTTTAATTATTCTTACTCCAGTTAAGGTACAACCTGAATATTTATTTGGATTTCAGTGTATAATAACATCAGAGTTGCACGCTGGTAGCTGCTTTCCCTCCTTCCTTAAGTGCTTATCTTTCTCTAAACACCTCAGGAGTTCTCTCAAACAGTAATTGCCTCTCTTACGTATTCCTCAGGTAATAGCAAGGGTCCAAAGGTTTTGTGGTGTTTTCTTTCCCCCCTCTTGCTCTTCAAACTCTTAATCTTTGCATATGAAATGGAAACCTCTCTCTGCAGCTTGTCCAAACTCAAACTTCTGATATGTGTTTGTAACGCACTACTGGTGTGACTGGCTCTGAATGTAGTTGGTGACCATATGTTGCATGTTTATCGATGTTGTAGCGTCCTGCAGAGCTCTGCACTTGCCCGAGGCATCAACTGGCACAAGACTGTTTTCCTGCAACCGGTTCAACATGCTGCTTTACTTGTGACCTGTATGGCGAGAGCATATAGGTGCCTTGGCTCAGCAGCCAGGGCTTGATTTATTGCATGTCATTTCAAGTACGTATTTGACCTTGCATCAGAGAGGTTGTGGTCATCAAAGGAGCTGGAGGAGGATTGAGAGTAAGAGATCAAAATAGCAATAAACATGGGATGTGTAATACTTCAACGCAGCTGTATGCTGATAGAGCCCTATGGTATGTGTTTTGTGGTGGGTGGTCCTCCATCCTCTTGAGTGCTGGACCATGGAGCACAGCCAGGTGATGAGCCTGCCTGGTGCTGCGAGTGAGCCTCCTGCCTGGGAAGTCTTGCTCTAAAACAATACGGGATTGCCAGCCAGACTGTAATTATTATATTACTGCTGACAGCCCTGTTTATGATCAGGACACACGCTGACACGTGCAGTCCTTAGGTGTATACATACTGCCCTTGCCTTCAAGAAGCTGGAAGTTGTGAAACCAGTGTATGCTCCGCGGTGCAGTGCTGCAGACATGGTCGAGGAAGCTGCTGGTTGTGAGCTTGGCCAAAGCCCTTGCTATGGGGACAGAGCTGCTCTGTGACTGAAGGTTACACCACACTGCTTCTTGACAAAGCCTCTATTTATATGTCGCCTTCACTCCAGTTTTGGGACAGAGCCTAAATATATAGAATGAATTGGCTTGTTTTCATTGTGTGTTGTTGGCTGTTTTGTTTTAATAAAGTAAACATCAGGAATATTCTTAGCTAATTCTGCCAACCTTTCCATTACTGCAGTCTGTTTCCAGAGGCTTTGAAATTCACAACAACAAAGGCAACAAAAAAGTTGATTCTCTTGTTGGGGACTTGGCACAGAGGGTTTGGATGGAGCAGGCTCTGGCAGAAGTCTCCCTTCTTCTCGTGCTTCATGCTTAAATAGAAAGGGGTAAAATGCCCTCAGAGTGCCATTCCTTTAATGAGTGTTAATAAGTTGCTGTACAAGAAATTACTGTCTCGGATCACAACAGGCAGCAGCAAATTCAAAAGCTTCGTGTTAATTTTTGTGTGATGAATCTTGCTGAGGGAAATGGTGGAGAGAAAGGAGGACTGTTTTGCAGGCTTGTGAGAGGTCCTGTTTGCTGATGAGCTGTGGAGCATGCCCTGAGAGGCCTTTTTCACCCACACAGCTGTCATAGCTTCATCTTGATATCACTTGGTGTTTGCCCTGACCATCATGTGCAGTTCCTGTTGTCTTTTAACTCCCTGTTTTGCTCAAAAAGCTGTCCTGGAACTTTACTGCTTTAATGATTGTGGTTTTTTTCAGAAGCCTAAATGGAATAATGGCCCATGCAGCTTTTTTTCTTGTGTTTTGGGTTTTTTTTTTTAGATTCTGTGTTAGTATAGTCCTTTATTATTAATGTATTTACTTTTCTTCCTTGATGCTTGCTGTCAGTAAATATATCGTGAAGGAATTCTATTTCCTTCCAGTTTTTGTTTAGCTTTACTAAATGAGTTGTTCTTTAAGTGTCCTTTCACAATGTTGTCCTGTCTCATAAGCCACTCCAGTGCATTTGCACAGAAGTCCATCAGCTCCAGTTAAATCCATTTTCTTGTACTCGTCTGAAGTGACACACAGCCCTGTAGATGACGCTTCACCATGCAAGGAGATGACTGTTTCTTTGTGTCTCCGAAAGTACTTTCTTGATGCTTTTTAGGCTTCCAATGTCCCTCTCCTGTGTTTGCTTCGTGCTGTGACCGACTTGATGCATCCAGGTCTCTCTTCCTTTGGCACTCTCCCAGTGCTAAGCTGCCCTTTGTAGGAGTAGTATTTATTAGTTCTCATACACACATGCTCTGTATTTTCAATTGCATTTCTCTTCTAGTCTTCAAGGTTTTTCAGCTTTTCTGCGTGATGTTCTAATCTTCCTTTGTATTGCTGCTTCCCAGCTTGCTTTCCTCAGCATCACGCTTTCTTTTCGGATTTCTCCTGAGGGATTTTGGACATTAACTGTGCAATAGGGTCGGTGCCTGACAGGCTCCTTTGTAACTTGCTTCCAGCTTTCACTTCCCTTCTCACTGTACTGTCCTCTCCTTTTCAGACACATCTCTGTTCACCTTAACATGGGAATGATGGAGTACAAGCTTAATTATCAGTGGGGTAACCCTACTAAAATAGACAAGACAACATAATAGATCTGACCTACTTAAGAACTGAATGTCATGTTGAAGGAAGACATCAGAGTGGGGATTTGTTTGCGTCTGTTGAGAGAATACTGGTTTTGGCACTGTCAGGTAGCCTGCCTGTCTTCCAGCTGCTACTGCAGATGTGTGTGGGCCTCCTATAGATTTGTGCCACAGCTGCCAGCCTGGTGCAGTGGTCAGGGATGCCTTAGCACGTGCCCGTGTCTTTGCAGCTGAATCTTTCTCCAAGCTACTGCAGCACAAACCGGAAAAGCTTTCCTGTGTTTTATTGCCTTATCTTGGTCTCTTGTGTCTTCAGCTACGCTGTCTCTCAAATGGTTTGTAAAGACTTGTGTATTTAGGAGGCCAAACCTGCAAGTCTGTTTCTGGTATTTATTTATTTTCCCCCTTCTTAAATATAAGTACTGCTTCCTGTCCTTGCACTGTTTGATATTCACTTAACTTCATAGGTGGATTGAAAATTCTTCCTGTCCTGTCTCCTTGTACTCCCTGCTTGTTTGTTTTATCCTTCCTCCCTCTTTTTCCACTTTTTTGAATTTGTAGTCGGTCAGTCTCAAAGGAATTGATAAATTCACATGATTTATCAGTTTCTGCTTTGTTCCTGTTGCTGACATGGTAACTCTCTCTCTCCTGCACTCATTCCATCACTCACCCTGCCTTCACCCTGGTGTTTACCATCATTTTGGAAAACTGGTCTGGGGTTGTCTCATTATATTTGCAGGCAAATTCGCTTTGATACCAGCTTCCACCCCTAGCTGTGCCTGGGTTAGACGTTGCATTTGTCTCCTCTGCTTCAGTTTGTCTGTGTCACTTGATGAGCCATTTGGGTAAGGAGGGAATGGTGAAGAAGCTGGAGAAACCCCCACAAGAAGTTAATATATAGACTCTGGTAACCAAGGAAGATCTTGTAATTCTTCTTCTGAACAGCTGAGTGACTTTCAAAAGGCAGAAATTTCTCACTGGAAAATGTTCTTATGGTGAGGTTTTAAGCTGAGTGCACAAACTGTCTGTGTGGCCATTGACAAGATAAGTTTCCTGTGCCAAAAAAAAGCTGCCTTCTTCTCAGAGTAGTACTCCAATACAAATACGGGAAATTGTGGGGCTCCTAAATATAATTGTGTACTGGTCCCTACAGTTGAGATCAAGGCAGCTTTTACTGTGTGGCTGTCTCACGGTGTATACTCATTTTCTTGTGAAAATGTTAAAGGTTTGTGTTACTTACATACTCCTGAGCAACCTCAAGTAACCTGCTCTTTCTGCAAATAAATAGCAAGTGCAGTAAAACTGATTTCCTTCCAGAATAAAAGCAATCAAGGCCTGTAATGCTGAGGGTTTTACATATGCATGTGATGGGGTCAGGGCCTGGGGAACGTGAAGAAGACCTTCCCTGGCAGGGCTGTGAGAACTTCCTCCTGAAGTCACAGCCCTTCACCCTCCCTTGGCCGTGGGAGGGAACCTGCTGCCACACACACATGGAGAGGGGAGGGAGGAGTAACAAAAAGGCCATATGTAATGCACAAATCGGTGGGGTGCCAGTGCCGAAACTGAAACCTCAAGGTGAAAAGACACCATGTGTGGGGAGCAGAGGCACTCTAGTGCTCCTTGAGATGAAGCAGCTTCTGCTGCTACTTCAGGAAAGAAAAAAAGTGAAGTTTTGCAGCTCTGTCCAGAGGAACTGCAAAGGGAAAAAGTCAAGATGTAGAGGAGGAAGGCAAACCAGGGGGAAGGGCTTTAATAGCTGTGGGTACACAAGTCTGGACACTTGAGTTTCTCAGAAAAATATTTGCCTTAGTCCAGTTGTAGTGCTTTTTGAGTCTCCTTTCCTGCAGTTGTTTATCTGAAAGATTTTTTTTTTTAGGATAATTGTCCTAACAATTTTAGATGTGTATAAGCAAGGTGTGTTACAGCCTCTTCAGCTTATTGGAGCTGGATGCCAGTGTTGGCCAGATGGGGAACAGAGCCCAGCCAGGTCAAGGAGTTTTGCCACAGCAGCTCACAGCAGGGATGGAGGCAGGTAAAGAGAGAGGCTGGAAGGTGTTGAGGAGGTAGCAAAGATAACCCTGGCTTGGGGGTGATCAAGTGCCAGGATTGAGCGTGGGAGGGATGGCAGAGGGCTGAGGAGGAGCAGAGGTGTAGCCTTGACAGCACAGACACCTGAGAAAGGGCTGGGAACCCCTTCCTTGGGAGATCCCCAGAGTACATGGAGAGACCTTGGCTGGTGACAGCATGTTTGTGCTGGGGGAGGCTAGAGCTATGGAAGTGCCGCAGGGAAAAATACCTTGGTCCTGCTGGTAGAAGAGTCCTCGTTTCTTTGTGCTGCTACTTCATCTCACTCTATTTCTGATAATTTAGGACGTCTTCCTTGTCTGGAGATAACAAAAAAGAGCTGGGGTGTGACCTTTCTGGGAGTCCAGAATTAGCCAGCCACAGCTTCTGTGCAGTGATGCAAGGGCTTGAGTTTTAAAGAGCAGTTTGTTATAAAAATGACAGGTTTTCTAGACTCTAAAACACAAAATGTTGATGACTGGGCATGTCCCTTGTAAGGAGAGGTGAGAGAAGATACCTGAAGAGCAGCTCCCTTCCCATCAGTCCAGGTGCTACTGTTTTCTTGTGAACATCTATCCTTCCTCTCTCCCCTGTCAACCAGAAAGGTGTGCTTTGCCTGGCCCTCCCTTCTCCTGCTCTTCATCTGTATAGAGAAACTGAATTTGAAGAAGCAGGTTGGATGGGGGCATGGAGGAAGAGGAGCGTAGCACAGGAAGCTTCAGTATTTTCTTGTGACTCTTCTGAGGAAAATGACGTACATATTTCTGCTCGATCTATCAAAATCATCTGCTACACTTCTAAAGGAATGTCACTTAAAAAGTGTAGAGGCAGTTGCACTCTCTTTAATCAACATCTCACCACTTGTGGCAGCATCTTAGATAAAAACAGAATCTCTTTCCCTTCAAATTCTAGCCCAGAATTCTACTTCTCTCAGTATTCTGGCTCCATAATCCATCTTGCTCCCAGAACAGATTCACCTGATATAAAGACATTTTCCATTAACAAACATGGAACCACACCTTTTTCTGATTGTATTGAAATTAATAGACTTCTGTACCTGAAGACCACAGTTACTTTATTAAAAGTGAGGGGAGAAAAGAAGTAGGGCTTGGTAGGTGTCTTTGGCAGAAAATAAATTAATCGAGACTATAAGCCCAAACCCTACTGATTTGGGCTCCTAAACTAAAGGTACAAGTATTAAAAAAATGGATTTAGCTTGTCTTAGCAAGGTATAGAAAGAAGAGTGAACGTTCCACCACCTGCAGCATCTGTTTCCATCCTTTACTTAGAAGTAAACATGATGAAGAAGTGGCACACGAACTCATCTGTCAGCTCTTCTGCCACCCCCTCCCCTTTTGTTTGTTTGTTTGTTTTAAGCAATAATCAACCGTATACCTGGCAGCCTTGGCTATTAGACATCCAGAAATTCCAGACAAATGGCTCCACATCACATGTGCAGCAAGTCCAACTTGTTCTGAATGCACTGAACTTCCTGTGCATGTGTGGATGAACTGTGCATGGATGATAAACCACTGCATTTAGGACATGCAAGTGTCGGCAGCTTTTGCATCAGACCTGTCCTTTTTCTTCCTCTGCTTTCAAAAAAGAGGGAAAACCCTATTCATTTTTGAAGTTTTAAGGAGCCACCATGCCAATCCATCCTTGTGAATGAAAGGAATGATTTTGCGTTTCAACTTGACTACAAGTAAAATAAGCAGTTAGGGTCTTCAGTCTTGTTAGCTATTAAAAAGGCTTAAAAATCCTTTATGTTGTATTGTAACAGTGGGTGTCCCTGTTGATTATATGGGATTAAGGGCCAGAAATAACTTCTGAAGGAATTTAGACTTTGGAGAAGGGGGGAGGTGAAGGAAACTGATTTGTCCACTTCTAAACTAGAATTTGCAGAAGACAAACCTGAGAAGGCAAATCTGGTTGCATGTGGGGGTGGTTGCTATTTTTGGTTTTCATGTCCACCCCCTCCTGCCGCTCCTTTGTAATTAAGTCTACCTTAATGGATGTGCTCTGAAGCCCTCGATAATGCTCTGATCCTTCTTAAAATGTATGCTGTAGAGCCCAGGGAGATGAAATACATTTAAGGAGAGACTGATAAGGATCTTCCAGAAGGTACATGAGTCATTTTAAAGCCTTCAGCTTCAATTCTGATGCCCATAAGTGAAGCACTAAGTGCACAAACATAATTTAATAGCATACGCGGAGAGTTTCCGTCAAACAAATCTTGCAGCGAATTATTTGTCTGTGCAGTTGGATTAACTTTGTTAACTTTGCCTGCGTCAGTCTAAGGAGGGCTCAGCTATCCTCTCCAGCGGTGGAGCTATGAGGACAGTAACCGCAGAGGGACAGTGTCAAGCAGCTGTCTTCAACCAGCAGAGCTGTTTGCAAAGTCAGCTTCTCTCTTAGCATAATGAGTGATTTCTGCCTTGTGTATCTGGGGCTTTCCTGGGCTGCCAGGCACTTTCTGCACACTCCGGGAATTTTGCATGACAGCTCTGGCACCTCAGTCAGTTTGCAGAGGAGAAGAAGGAAGAAACGTTTAGTGTTTGTAAACTTAATGTGATAACAAGGTAAATTACTGCTCATAAAAGTGAAGGAGTGTACTCAACAAAGTCTACTGCAGTCAAGTGGCATACAAACTAGTTAGCCAGACATTTAGCTTCGTCACCAAATTTTAGGGCCTTTCTTGGTTTAGTCAGACTTGGATAGACTTTTGAAGGCTCCTGCCCCTCCCCACCCCACTGGGAACTAGAATTGCTCGGACAAAATCCTCTTCTGCAGCAGCAGGGTTATGCCAAAGTTTTATGTTTGTAGGATACCACTAAACCAAATCTTGTTTAGTAAAACCATCTGTCCTGTGGTAGCCTACTTTGTTCAAAGCAGAAGAGGAAGAGGAACAAACTTCTTGCCTCCCTGATGCAAAATCATGATCTTTGCGCTTTTAATGTGTATATTTGTGAAACACAAAGGAGTCTTTGTCAGGTGAAGAGTTTCTTTTGTATTGGCTAAGAATGCAAAACGAATTTTGGAAAATACTAGAATTTCCAGGTACTACATTCTGTGTCTAGAACTATGGTTTTGAGAATTCAATGTACAGAAGGAGGGAGGGAAGTTAATGAAATTGCTTAGAAATCTGCCACCTGTGGAATCAGCATAATTCTGGTAGCTTAAAGTCTTTCCTTTTCTTAGTTCCTTTCTTGCCTTTAGCAAACCTTCTTCTGAAGACTAATTTGTTTTTCCCTTCCATTGTCTCTGCCCTGCCTCTTTTCCTTTCCTTAGGTGGTTTCTTGCAATGTTGTGGGAGATTCCGTTAAATTTGTTGTCACCGTCTCACATACTTCGCCCACGGCTGCAGAAAGTCAGTTGTACAGCGTGAAACTGTCTCCACTTCACTTGCAGGTAAAGTGTTAAGTGTCATTCTCTCTCTCCTTCCTTTTGTTAGGTCTCATACTGTGTCTGAGCTGAACCTCTTGTTTGCAAAATGCATACAAACTCATGTTAACTCCAGTGAAATGTTTAATAATATTACAGTTTCCCTCTTGAGACAAGTGATAAATTCATAAATGAAGCTGTCTCTTTATCAGACTGTGGGTAGATAACACGGTGGATATACTGCTTAGATGTAGAGAACCCTTTTCTGCCTGGCATGCACTCTCAAAGCTAAAGTAACTTCTGCTGCCTTAGGCTGTCACTTTGAATCTACTTACTCAGAAACTGGTATCATTCTTTCTTTGGCAAGTCTTAGTGTGGAGCTTGACCTACAATTTCTTTACACGACACCAGAACACTCTCCAATAACTGCTTTCCTATTCACAGCTTCAGCTCTACGTGAAAGACAAAGGAGAAGATGTCAAAGTTGAGTGGTTCCTCATTAACGCCAATGAAACCAACTTTGAAATCCAGCCAATAGTGCAGGAGGTCAGTCAGTAAGTTTTATTTGTTCTAATGGTAGAAAAGATGGGCCTCCATCCCTTCCGTGTAAAACCTGTAAAGCATAATGCTTTAGTTTAGCAGTAGAAGTGTCTAGAGCTAAGATATCAAGTGAGGCTGGAAGAGCTGAAGCAAAAATGCCCCTTTGTTCTTGCTGGCTGTCTTGGTAGAAGCGTGGAGCAGTTACCTGTTGGCAGTGCCATCTTGAACTGCTTCAGTGACATCTGCTGTGGCTCATCCATCAAAACCTCATGTCTCTGAAATCTGGGAGAAATCAAGTCTGTATTGGACAGACTTTTTCATCCAAATTCAAAGGTGTGAAAATGTCTGTTTCTAAACAGCTTCTTTCAGAGCGCTTCTACATAAACAAAACCCCTCAATTTTAGTGATATTCCCATTGAAGTTGCCCTTTCCTTAAATTAAATCAATTCTGAAATCTGGCAAATAGTTCAAAAGCAGCTCTGAAAAAATAAAATTATTTCAGGAAATGATGGATTTGCACCTTGTCCTAGTAAATAAGCCCTGATTCATTGGGTGTTTTTATTGGGACATCCGCTGAAAGAGTTTCTTCATGACTGAGACTCTCTTCTGCCTTTGACCCTTCACAGTTACTTTTTTTTTGGCACAAATGTGGTGACTTAAGCCTTTCTCACAACCCTTGCTGGTGTTTTGTGCATGTGAGCAAGGGTGAATACTTGCTTGTGTTTTGTGAAGTTGGCTTTCTGACTGAAGGCCTCATTAAAAAATAGGTTTATTGTATTGTAGACCTGCTTCTAAAGCCCTGTGCTGAATGATTTAGAATCATAATAGTTTATTACCACAGTTTTTGTACACAAAAATGTGAAACTCATTACTAAAGACGGACAAGTCTTTTGAAGTGTGTTTTAATGTATATTTTATTGCATATGTGTAACAGTGTAAATGACCTTCATGAATTGGGGTGACATGTTCAATATCCACATATTGAACAGTCATTAAGTACTTACTGGCAGAGGCAGATGACTGGTGCAGTCATTGGACTTCACAACCTGCTTTTTGAGAGACACCGGCGTCCACAGTTGTGAAGGAGCTGTAGCTTGCTCTGCTTTGCCCCTGTTTTTAAAATGAGCCTGTTAAATTCTTAATAGCTAAGGGCTTTATTTTCACTTTGAAGTTTCTATTAGCACTTAGGGAAGAAAGGAGGCAATAAACAAAGAGCCAAAACCTGTGAGCAGCCTATACCTCAGAAATTGCTTCAGCTCCTAAACCTAAATGTCAGCCTTTATGTCTTGGTATTTTTCCTCTTTTGGAAGCAATATTGTGTGTACAAATAAATACCTTTAATTGCTTGTGATTATCTATGCAGGGGTTTTGTCATCGGTCAGACAAGGTGGGTATACTAACCTATTTTCTGTTGATAATAGCTGGGTGAGCCCGAGCTGTGTTTGGCAACCTGGCTGACTGGCAGGGCTTGGGTTTGCAAGCGGCTGTGCTGCTGTCACTTTATGTGCTGGTGTGCCCCAAGCTGGCCACAGCCTCTGGCCCATGTCAAACCCAAAGTAAAACGTGTTGTCTTAAGCCTTTTTGGTTGGCAGTTAAGCTGTTACGGCTTGCCTTAGAGGGTGTTGTGATAGAGCATTCCTTTCCAAATAAGGATGGCTAAAAATGAGGTTGGGCCGACAGGAGGCTCTTTAACCAAACTGCTTTCCAAATAACTGTGGAAACAGAAAATACTGATGAGTAGAAGTCCAATGACTATTGTTGCTGTTGTTACCGTTAAGTAACCAATGTCAGATTAGGTTGATGGCAAAGCAAGAGGCGGCTGGGATTTTACAGTGTGACAGTGTTCTTTATCAAACGATGTTTAGATAAGGGCAGGGGAGGGAAATAACCTACGAAATAGTGAAAACATGATTTATGTGCTTATTTAAATGACATAAGTAATGAAATTACTGAACAGCCTGATTTAATATTTTCTATTACTTTAATATTTTCTATTTCAACTTTCTACCACTCTATGATTCTATCATTTTTTTTTAAGTAAAAGAGTGTTATCTGCAGGTTGCAGAAATGTGCCACTGCCTCTTTCTGTGGCGGTTGTTTGAGGGAGCGATGGTGTGAACAAAACAGAGTTTGTGTGGGACTGGTCAATGCTGTTGTATGTTTTACACCGTAGTGACCTGTTATCAAAGAGAGGTTAGGTAAGAAGACAGTGAAACAGGATTTCTGTACGCAACATTCCTGGGATTTTTACGAAACACCCTAAATGTTTCTGTAACACTTGAGTAACTGGGAAAGGGATGTTATTCCAAATCTGTTTGGCCTGTTGTGCAAGCTGCAAGCGTACCTTTAGGAGTGCAGAAGTCATTGCATAATCATTCTCCTACACTAAGAACAGGCCAAGGCTTTTGAAACAACAGTTTGCCTTTAGTGCTGAGAGCTTTCTGTGATGGAGGCACATGGTGCAGGGTGTCCAGGGTGGCTGAACAAAAAAGTCTATGCTCTGCTGCATTTGCAGAGATGCTTTTGTTTGAGACCTGCGCTGTTACTGCCTCGCAGCTTCCTTATCCTGCACGGCTGCTCCAGTGTGGGCCAGGTAGTGCTGAAATCTGGTGGTGCCCAGCCACAGTGTTATCAAGGCAGTCTACCAGGATTAGGCCTTCGGTCCCCTACTTGATCTCCCTGCTGGTGAAAATTTGATGTCCTTGTCATCAGTGTGCCTTGTCTTTGCAGCAGGGCCTTGTTCATTGGCCATGACACACCGGTTGTAGGCGTGCTCCCGTCAGACAGCAGCGTGCAGAAGGGTACCTTTTTTCTGCTTTGTGTGATTATTGCATTCTCCAGCTGTTCAGTATCTGCATCTGTAAATTAGTGCCCCTGAAAAGCCTTAATCTGTAATAGTAAAGCCTCTCAGGTTTGGTATCAGATGAGAAAAGACAAATGAGTCCTCTGTTGCTCAAGCCAGATCTTTGTCTCCTACTTCAGTAATTTCTTCACAAAAGAAACCTCACTGAGATATCTCCTGTTCTACCTTCAGAGCAGTTGGGTATCAGACTGCCCTTTCTGTGATACCTTAATTTAAAAATCCACTCCCTGTAGGTAATTGAGCAGAAGAGACTGAGGAATGTGAGACGGGAAGCAGGCTTCTCCAGGAGCACAGGGAGAGCAGGGGCGGTTCATCATCTTTATACACTTTACAATTAATCACGTGAAGCTACCTGTGTAAGCAAAATCTGTGGTCTGTTTTGATCCCTCACAGATAGTGGTGCTAAGTGTAGATTGCCATGAGATTTTTGAATGGACAAATGTACAAGACAGTCCCCTAAAGCAGCATGACTCTCTGTCCATACAGCGCACTTTTCAGCAAGGTTGAAGACCTCCAAGAGGTGCTATAAGATTTTTTCAGTGCAGCACAGCATTAGCTTCTTCTCAGCTGTTGCAAGCTGGCATAACCCATTAAATCAGTGGAGAAGTGCTGATCTGTTTATCTGATGACCTGATCTGCTCTCTCAGTGGGGTGCAAAGCAGTACAAAAACTTTAAAAACACCCTCATAAGATATAAACTGTTAATGAAACTTCTGGTTTTGTGGCCAATAGCTGTGCCTTCCTAACTCTCAGAACAGCAGGTGACTTTTTCAGTGTATATTTCTAGTTTTCCTCTAATGTATAATACAGAAATTTAAGTAATTATTTGCATGATCTCTTGTTGCATTTTGTTGTTGGCAACAGAAACCATGTCTCTCTCTGACAAAGTTAATATTTGATAGCTTTGGTGGTTTAGATATACCAAGTTAATTTTTGCATTAACTTCTTCCTTCTGAGTTTTAAGAAGCATGGTTGTTTGTTTCCACTTAGGGACAGACAGCAGGGACATGTGCAATACCTGAAACGCTCAGAGACATTTTGAAGAACCTCTTTAGCTCAGTTTCTCCATCTGTAGTGTTGAGTACAAGGCCTACAGATATAAAGGAGGTTCAGGTAAGTCTTATTCCTACCTAAATCTTTTGAGAAGTGTCCTTCTACTTAGTGTTTTTGTTATATGTTGTTGACTCACAAATGAGTAAGTTCAACACTGTTTGGTGATGAGAAACAACTGGAACACAACTTTTAAGACAACATAGCCTTTGGCAATGGCGGCTTTGCGATCATAACTCCCGTGTGGCTGTCTAACACCCCAGTGCGTGTCTGCTTCCCTATATCAATGTGACAGAAGTTAAAAGTATTTGATATTTGCATGGCATGATCCCTCTTGTTCTGCTTGCTTCTCACAGAATGTACAGAACATAAGCCTTCTCCCTCAGGGCACTAGTCCGCCTAAACCTCCAAGGGCTCATGAACTCAAATTGCTGGTGAAGAACATCATGGTGAACCTAACTGATCACAGTGCTGCAGGTAACGTAGCCCATGGGATGCTGCTTATTTTCAAGTGGGTTTGTTCTATTTTTCTCCCTTCAGCTGAAGTCATTTGGAAATTCTGGGTTACAATCTTCTCTCAACAGAAGATGCAAGAAATTGCTATACTATGAAAAACAGTCATGCTTGTACAAAACTGTGTATGTTTTGGTTTGAGTAGTTAAACATCTTTATCTTATTGTAAACAAATGTATCATTGTTGAAAACAAATTGAAATGAGTGCATTTTAAAAGTTGGTTGATTATTTTCTGAATTTGAGTCTTAATTTCTAAAAGTTACCACTGTGGGTGTACCCAAGATGAGGGGCTGAAATCCAAGTCTCCATTAACTATTAGCAATTATGTTGGTTTGGTTCAATATAGCTTTTTTTTACATTTGAGCAGTTTGCTGATTTATCTAAAACTCTCCTCCTCTATGTAAACTCTGCTCAAAGGTGGTGTTTTGTTGTCAGGGATTTTTTTCCCCCTAATAAAGTACCTTTGTGGGTAGGGAAGAGAGTACCTTTTGCAAGTGGAGAATGAAGCCAAAAAGGAGGTCACTGCCTAGTGAAGTTACAGTGTTGGTTTTGGAAAGAAGCACCAAGCCTGTCTCACAAGTATTGAGACTTCTTCAAGAGCAGGCATGCCTCCATCACTGATTGAGGCATGAGCAAGCATATTTCAGGATTTTGTCAGCGGAAATACAAATTTGAGGCTCTGTTATTTATGGTTACTAACAATTCTGTAACAGTCTTTTTAATGGAAGCTTATGGCTGCTAAATTGGGCGAGCACTAGTTTTGGATAAATATGTCCTACTTGCTATGCTCTTTTTTTTTTCATTTAGATGTAATAGGATTCTGCCCTAGACTCTTGCATAATGCTGCTCTGCTCATCCTGGTCGGAAGTGATTCCCCTCAAACTTTCTGCAGACTTTTTTTTTTTAAACAAATTATTTTTAAAGCAGTTCTGGAACTCTTTGCAGTGAAATGTCCTATACAAATAAAACTGTGCTGGAAATTGCAGGTTGCAGGAAAACTCATACAGGATTTGTTATTAATCTTCAATTTTGTAGTGCAAACTAAACTTTTTTAAAGTGTGAATAATTTTGCCTGCCTTTTAAAATTCATGAGATGAGATACCTTTAAGTGCATACGATGCATACAACAGAAGATTCGTCTTAGGGGAAGCCTCTTTCCTAACTCCCTAAAAATGAGAGGAAGAGAGGACATTTGATATGCTCTACTTTGGGAACCCAGAGATTGAGAGGCAAAATCACCATTTGCTATTCTAAAAGGAGATGGAGGGAATTTGCTCATTCCGTAGCAACTCTTGGAGTGTAAATGCTTTAGAACTGGCTGTGAGAAATAAAGCTTCATAGCGGGGTTTAGCCGCTATGCTTAAATTCCAGTGGAAATACTGCACATCTGGGAAGATGCTAGCTTCTGGACATAGCTTGCTGCCTTTTAATTATTGTTCCCTTCCCTTTCTTTGGCCTCGTCTTGCAGCAGTAATTCGTTATCCTGTTGCAAAGCTGAGACTTGGTAAGAGTGTGCAACGTTGCAGGGTAACCTGCATAGATAAAAGGTTGGGGAATGGCCTTTTGTCTGTCTTTATTATTATTGTCCTATACGCCGTGGGTGCCAACATGGTTTCTAGGAGCTTGTGGCTTTCCTATAGATATCTTAGTTCAACTGGTGGGTCACCAGTTGCAGAACTGGCCTCTGCTTACAGGCTGTGCCCATTTTTATCTCCTTTGTGTATGTGATTTTTGCTGTTAAGGAAGATATTGTTAGTTGTGTACCCCAGGGTACACAGGGCAGAAATGCCCTGTTCAGTATCAGTTGGTCAGGGGCTCCAGTGTCATTTCAGACAGAGCTGTACAGGTGTTTCTGCCCCAGGCTGCTGAGGGCTGCTGGCAGCAAGAGCAGGCTGCAGAGACATATGGCTGGGCTAACAGAAATCCACCCCAGGTTCATTAACTCAGGCTCAGCTCGCTGTGAAAGAAGCTAAACTACTTACTCCAGGGTTAGCTTGGATCCCAAATAAGCTGCCTGTACACACTGCTTTGTCTCCTCTAATAACCTTGCCAGGCCCAAGCTGCTTCTCTGCCTGAGATAGGGCTCATCCACAGCCCTGATGCACCACCAGAGGACAACTGAGAGTTGAAGACAGTAAATACAAACCTAGATTCTTCTGGAGAACTGGAGACAGCATATCTTTTGTTTGCTTTGCACACAGTCAGTACTGAGCTTTTTGCCACTATTTTTATATTTTAGAATGCTGGACCTGAAATTATTTCTGATGCTATGAAAGCCATACAAAAGAAATCATATTGAGAAACACATTGTGCAAACTGTTTCCCGTTGAAGCAGCAATATCGCTACTCTAATATGCCAATTTGCCACGCTATCAAATTCCAAGATCAATGTAAAGATGATTCTGCACCAGTACTCTAAAATGCCATGAACTTGTTAAAAACCACAGTCCACTAATCCATTGTTAATGAACACTGTTGTCATCATCCACTCGATAGCAGAAGAAGCTTGCTTTGATGTCCAAAGGAGCCACTGTGACTGTGGCCAGTAGGAACTTTGAAAACGTCTTGAAAACTTTGAAAAACTAATTTTTTAAAGCAGCTGAAAGCAACCTTACTCCCTCCCTGCCTTGCACCCACACTGCCAGCTCCTTGATGTTAATTTTGTCTCCCCATACTGTATGATCTTTTTATGCCTGTGCTTTTTTGCTTCGTGCCATAATTTAAATTGGGTCATCATGTTTCACACTACGCAGAACGGTGCATAAGACAGCAATGATGCAGTCTTCACCATCGCCATTAATGTAGATGGTAAACAAACTGAGGGAAGAAGTTTATTTTGTGGGAGGGTGAGGAAGCGTTTGCAATAGTCCAGTCAAAAGCGCAGTATGGAAAGAAGGGGGTTCTTCACTTTCTTTTCAGTAAGTGTGCCTCTTGGTGATGGAGTATTAATAACTGGATATTGATTTTTCTTGCCCTTACAGGCAGCACAAACCTTGCATGTATAGTTCAATTGAATGACCCTATGCAGAAGTTTTCCAGCTCTGTAGCCAAAAATGCTGCAAATCCCTTCTGGAAGGAAGAGTTTATCTTGTAAGTAACTTACCTACTGAGAACACTTTTGTAGTAAAGCATCTTTTTTTACTTCAACTATGTGAGGTTTTTGAGGGAAGAATGGCATTTTGAAATATGTCCAGTCTGGTGGCCTCAGAGAAATCTAGAGCTGGTAGGGACATCAGGATATCCAATTACCTTCTGCATGGATATGAGATCAAACAGGTCCATAGAGCTTCCCTGGTAGATACCTGATTCTAGTAGATGACAGCATAACAGGCGTAATAAATCACCCTGTGCTTTCATACAGTGCCAACAAAAAGTGTTAGCAAGGTTTGGAAGTCACTGTACCTTGAAAACTGCCTTTGTGGAAATCCGATGTCTCTCCATTCCCTCTCCTGAGTATGAAATGTAAATGTACAAAATAATTAATTATCTGAAAGAGTAGTGCCTATGATTAAAAAAGGGAGTGTAAAGCTAACTAGATTTTTTTTTTCCTGTAGAAAAAAATTGGGACTTTTGGGTATCCTGCATAGTATTGTATGATTCACACAGCTTCTGTAAATAAGGTCAAAAGTGAGCAGTTCTAAAACTATTTTCATTTTCACTTTCTAGCAGCAGAGCAGAAATATCTGGTAGCTTCTGTACTGTACAGGTTGAGGAAGGGGGACTTACCGATGGCAGGGTGGGTCAGAGGAGTGTTTCTCTAGTGACTTTAAACACACGCACAAAGTGGGCAGAAGCAGCTTCCCAGGGGAATGGGGTAGAGATACTGCTATGCAACACACTGCAGATACTGCTTTCTGTTTTTTTCTACCAGATTACTAAGGTGAGAGGCACTTCATGCACAGTGGAGTCTGTCTGGTTCTTTCTGTGGCTTTCCTCTCCCATCTCAGTTCCATTTCTTTTTCTATATATATATAACATTATGTATTTCAGAGAGCAATGCTGTTGGTTTTCATGTGACATTTTTCTTCAATGTCTGGTCACAGCCTGGCATCCACTGTATCCATTCCTTCTCTTGCAAAGCAGATGCTTAGCTTAAAAGGAGCTGAGTGTGTTTTCAGACCTGTGCCTGTCCATCCTGAATGCTCTCTTCCTCAAGGTGTGACGTGCACTTCTGCATGGTCCTCTTCAACTTGAAGCGAGCGTGCAGCACACAGATCTTTTTCCCCCTCCTCATCGCAGTCTGCTGGACTATGCCTGTGAATGTTATGGAGGATGCACTGCAGAAACAGGAGACCTGAGGGGAAGAGCGACAGGGGCTGCTTGACTTGAAAGAAGGCACCAGGATCAGTTATCACAAGTTGTACAGGACATGGAGAACATTGGACCCCTCTGCATGCGTGCAGGGGGTGGGCATGATTAGAAGTCACTGTCCTTTGGACATGCACAGTCCAACAAATTCTAAAGTCCAATTTTAGTTACGAGGACCTACAGTTTTTGTGGAATGCCACAGATCAGACTACATTCTTCTGTGACAATGTGCTGCATTGCCATCAAGACTTAAAGATTAATGTGATCCGTTATCTTCTAAACGATAGTAAGAGGGCAAAAACGCACTTCTGTGGCAGCTTTCTATTCTACAGTATCTCAAAGTGCTTCAGCCACTGGGCCTGTGAATCACTTTGGCTGTCTGTTGGTAGAACAGCACCCATGCTTGGTGTTGCACAGCAGACATGTTCCTAGCTATTTCAGTCAGGAAATTTGTCAGAATAATACCCTTTCCAACTGAAAGTGCAGAGAGAGGGCAGGGGGGATGTGATTAAGTTGACTGGAATTTGGCCTTGATGCTAGGAATAATGCTGGGTTTTCCATAGTGTTGGCTGCTTTTCAGACGTGCATGAGGTAAGCTGGGGACTTTTACAGATGAGGAGTTGGCTGCATATCTTCTTTCAAGTCTACATCCCCTCCCGCCGCCCTTTCTTCCAAAACAAAAATACCCACCAGTCTGAAGACCAGTGTACTGACCACTAGTACAGGCTCTGCTTTAGCTTTATGGGAAGAGCAGCAATAGTACCATCAAGGTGCTTCCTTTCAAGTTTTGGAGGTGCAGGAGGGGATGGGAGTGGCAGGGAAAAGCTTAAAACCTGCTGCATAGATCATGTCCCACAGCATCTAATGGAAGTGGGATGCCTGCAACCAAGATCACACCACCCTGAAATAGCAACTTAAAAATAAAATGCATACGTGCTCTGGAAGTTTTTGGCAGAACACCTACTGAGAAGGTCATAAAATCAAGTTTTACTGGAAGGTTTCTCTGTAGGTACCCAGTTTGCTTCACTGTCTCAATAAGAGGTTTTGTATATATTGTCTAGTCCATCTTAGGAAGTTCCGTGCCAGTAACTCTGCTAATAGTTCACATTAATTCTGTCACGCAGAAACCGGTTCTTGTTATCTTGCAACATCCTTGAGTCTTATTTACAAAAGTAATATTGTTCTTATATAAGACTGTAACTACTTTTATTTACTTGAATCTCTCCTGCTTTTGCAGGGCACTTTCCTGCTTTGACAGGATACTCCACAGCTTTGAATGCATTGTTGATTGGATGTGTTCCAGCATCACAGCTTACAAATCTGATCCTGCCAGGCAAAAAATAGCTTCTTAGTGCTGTGGTGATGTAGCAGCCAGAGTAGGAACCAACATCAGCTTGAAGGACAGTGTTTGTCACCTAGTGAGGAGAAGAAAAGCCTCTGAAACTTTAGCCCATCAAATTTCTGCAACAGTGCTGGAGAGAAGCAAGCAAAGTTTTTCTGCTGTGATCCCTTCAGTCAGTATTACATGAGCTCAAAAAGACCTTACGCACGCAGTGTACCAGCAGCCCAGCAGTGCTGCCTTGGGTAGCAAGTTGTACTGCCTGGCGTAGTGTGGGCCACGAAAAGTGTTGGCAAGCAGAATGGGGAAGGGGAAAACCTAAGAGGGAAGAAAAGTCTGCTCACCTGCGAAGACCTAACATAGTTTCATTTACTTCACAGTGAACTAAGTGCCAAATCAAAAGCATTGCAACTGCAAATAGTAGAAGATGGAAAGTTGGATAGTAAGTATTAAAACTCTATTTTGCATCGTCAGCTTGTGAGCCTTGCTAAACATTAAGTCCTCTTTTAGTTCTACCCAGCTGTATAGCCAAACAAGAAACTGTCAGATTTCTGAACCTGTGTTAAAGTGTAGATGTCTTCTGCTGACTTGTCCTGGTAGTGAAATCATGTATGCCTCAAGCTCTAGGCAGACTTGGAGGGAAGAGCAGCTGTGGAAGGGAGGTCAGCTGAAAATAGCCAGCCAAACTTGTACAAAATGGACAGCTTGGGGAAAATTTATAACCTAAGTTTGTGTTTTTAAACTCTGTAGGCCAGTTGTCCAATGTAGGTCTCAGAGTTGAAATCCATGGGAAATTGTGGAGTTCTTGGCCAATGCTGATTGACCTGGGTTAAGTGCTGTCTGTGTACACACCATTACTTCCATCAGTAGTCATGGACAGAAGAGAGAATACGCTGTTCATGTGTCTGTCCTCCTCTGAGTTAAGGTTACAGAGAAACCTTGAGTTTCTTTCTGGACTGTCAACATACTGAGTCTTTCATGTCCTGATATTCTAATTTTTCAGCCTCTTAAACTTCTAACAGATTCTTCTCGTGTCCTTCAACTGATACAGAGTTTTGCTGTAGCTGGAAATAGTAACTGTATTCCACCTATTGGATCCATTTGTTTTTTCCTTCTTATATCAGGTTTCAGGTGTAAAACAAACAAAAAAATTGCTTTTAAACACTCATCTGTTTCTCAGTGTTTTAGTACTGTCAGTTGTATTCAACTTAGTTCGGGAAGAAGTTAAGTATTGGCCAAAGCTCTTCATACACAGTGATTAAAAAACAAATGTGCTTTTACTCATAGCATCTTGTGCTAGTGGATGAAGGCTTGGCCAGTAATTTAGGTAATAATATTTTATTTAAGCCGCTGTTAATAAAAAATATAGCCAAGTGGACTGTGATTGATTTTGCGGTTTGGGTTACTGTATTTATTTTTATTTTTAATAATCTAGATATACAACATCAGTGCAATACCTTGCATATGATCTGTGATTATTTGATGGATTAGGAAGTCAAATGTAGGCAGATGCTTTAAAAAATTTCTCTGATGTGGATGCTGGTTTTCTATTTTTAATACAAAAATGAGATCTTTATAGTGTCAGCAAATGTGTATTGTTTCTTGCATAAAGTTTAGTCTTGCCAGTGCCTGAGCATCTTTAGTAATGGGTCTTTCAAACAATACCAGTAATGTTCCACATCCTACTGAGAGTGTAACTACCAACCTGTTTTCTTGAAGAAAAAGGTCTAAATTGGTTTCACTGACAATCGTCTTTCTCCTGCCTCCCCAGATACCATCTTAGCTATTCTTCTCCCAAAAATTTGCATAGAAAACTCAAAGTAGAATCATGTTAGTGAGGAAAGAGGTGGGTAATGTGAATATAATGTAGATCTCTACTTGTCTTTGAATTTTGCAGAAAAGTAGGATTTCATCTCTGAAATCATGCAGTAATTTTGCTAATAGTTTGCTCCAGTCCAATGTAGCTGATAAAGTAAGGGGAGGAACAAGAAAACTGCTGAACTTGCACTAAAGTTCAAATTAAGAAAGGCTGTTCTTAACACTGTACCAGTTTACCAGGAGTCCAGAGCATTCTCTGAAATGAAGGATGCAGGTAACTGGCTGTACAGCTTATTCAAGAACCTAATAGTAATATTTCTAGATGTTTTCTTTTCCTCTAAGCATTCTGCATATGCAGGGAAAAAGTGGCCAGAAATAGAGGCAAATAAGTAACATTTCATGTTCCATTCTTTCCTGTTGCACAATATTAGGCCAGGCTGAGGCATAGTTGTAAAATGGAAAGAAAGCTGTGAAAACTGCTGTTTCTGCCCTGTGGTGTAGAGCCAGTTCTTACAATTAGCTGCTTGCGTTCTTCCTCCTTTCCCATCTTCTCACCTTTAAGCATACTGACAGCTCAGATGTGCTCTGATTTTGTTCATTTTATTTCTTCTAGGTCCTTTGTCCGCAAAGGCGACTGTACCTCTAGACTTGTTCAGGAAACAACCTTCTGGCCAGCAAAGCTTTGCACTGAACAGCAAGGCCAGTGAGAGCAGCCCAGAGCCAGGGCCTGGGCTGGGATCCATTAGTGCAGAGGTACTACTGCCTTCGGATGGTTTTGTACTTCAGCAAGTAGTTGTGAATGCTCATCTTGTGCTTTGGACCGTCACTCGCAGCACAGTGCAGTTTGTGGCCGGGTTAGAGTTGTCTATTCAGATTGCACAGTTAACATTTCACATGGTATTCTTGTCTGTCAAAAGATTTAGCTGGTTGGCTCTTGAACATTAGTAAAAATGCTGAAGGAGTACTAGCTGGAAATGTTAGTGTTCTTCTTGCTTGACTGTGCTTCTAAGGTGACACTTTTTTGTCCTCCTAGTTCTCCTTTATAGAACCCAGTGAATTAAAGATGTGGCAAGTCTCTTCTCCAGTGCCAGCCGCTAAGATAGAAAAGGATCGCACTGTGATGCCCTGTGGGACTGTGGTCACTACTGTAACTGCTGTGAAAACCAAACCTCGTCTAGAAGGGAGATCATCTCCACTGAGCACAGGTGGGGAAGTCCACTTCTTTCTGTGTTCACTCTTAGAGTTATCCGTGGGGAACAGAAGTTGCCGGGGAAGATGTAGGGAGGGCAGAAAATGGGATATAAGGAAAGGTGCTGTTGTCCAGACTTCTCTGATGTGTTGATAGTGGGGTGCATTGTTTGTATTCTTCAGAATCAGGTTTTAATTTTCATGAAGCCTTCCTCTTACAAGAGGAGTGGTTAATGCTCCTTTTAGTGTGTACCTTAGAGCTGCATGGTAGAGTGATAATGCAGAAAAGCTTGGTTTTGGTGCATGGCTTTCCACATGACAAAAGTATCAGAGTGTTTGCCAATGACAGACCTTCCTGTGCCTTGATCTGTATTATAATCTCTAATAAGGATTGGTGTCATCTTGTGACAAAGTTTTTTTTAGTATATCTCTTGGGAGTAGACTTTCTGACTCTTCTTGGGATAAGTATGAAAATAAAACCGCTAAACAGTCTTTGTGGGAAGTCTCACAAAGAGCTGCATGCTTTTAAGTTGTTAAAGCTTTAAGTGGGTGTTGTCTAGCATATTACAATTAAATGTTTAAAGTCAATAAAATCCTGTACTTCACAGATCTTTGGAGGTCAGGTTACCATAGAGAGCATGTGTTGAGAATTTGTATTAAACAACTTTCTGAATCTCTTGTGATTTGAAGAGGTTTAACATTGGTATGATAAAGTCTTACTATTTACATGTCTTGAGTAGTTTAAATAACAAAAACACTTGGTCCTCAGATTCTCCTGTGAAAACTCCAGTTAAAGTAAAGGTGATTGAAAAGGATTTCTCTATTCAAGCTATCCATTCTCATGGTGCTCCAGTCAGCAAAACTTTATCGTCTTCAGATACAGGTAATAAAAATGTTCAAAGCCAGTAAGGAGAATGCATCTCTCTCTGCTGCACACGGGATTAATGTAATCCTGTTAAAATAACAGCAAACCCATCTGGCTACTGCCTTTCCACAGGCACTGAGATGTTTATGTTAGCAAGCACTGTGGTTAGGGATATAGCAGTCTTGCAACAGAGGTGTGTTCTTAATTGGTGATTTAAATTACTAAATTTGAATAAGTAACAATGAGCTGCAGTTTGGAGAGGGGAGATGACTGCAGAAGAGCCAGGCTATATTTTCTCTTACTTTATAGAGAAGGAATATTACATTTAAAGGCATGGGATACACCGCACAAAATTAAAACCCTGTGAAGCTTACCTCTAAGGCCACTGTGAAGTGCCTCCTGTCTGAACAGAAGGCATGAGGCTAGACTGATGTAAGGAAATCTGAATTCCCTTCCTAGCCCTGCCACTGGGCTTTTTTGTGCTAACACAAATGGATGATCTTGCTGTGCCTGTTTTTCCATCTTCTTAAGTCTCCTGGCATACAGCTGAAGTGCCTTCAGAATGCCAGGGGGTATTGATACTAACTTTCATTATAAATTCACTTTGACTGTATTAAACCTGTATTTTGACTCGGGGGTATTTTACCTTTTCAAGCTGCAACTCTGAATCTTCAGCATATTTTTTAGTCCTGTGTATGGTCACCATTCGATCTTTCTGTAGCTCTGTATGGAACGGTAATGAAAGATGTGACCTAGAGTAGCTGCAAATGGCATATGATGTGGAGTCTGGTTTTCTTTGTACAGATTTGAGTGCAGATGGGACAATCTGGAGATAATCTAGACTGCTTCTGGAAACAGACAGGAGGTTTGCTGAGAAAGAGAAATGTATTGGCCAAAAGACAGAAATGTGGGGAAGAGCATAAACCAGTAGCTGTTAATAGCTGCAATAGCACTTAAATCTTTCTCCACCTCTACACTAAGAAGTACTCTGGTCCTGTGAAGCAGGATGGTATTACTAAGCCAATTTGGGAAATGTTAAGATAGTGCTCGACTTCTGAGTTAACTCTCGTAACTGTTGATGATATTAAAGACACGAAGCACTTACTGGAAAACTCACTTGAAGACAGCTTAGAGCACATTGATAGGGACAGTGTTTTTCTTTTTATGGGAGTGCAGGGGAATTTCTGTGACATGTTCGTACAATACAGCAGGAAGAATTACTCATTAGAACAAAAGTTTAAGCCAAATGAAAGAAATACAAAGGAGCATTTGGTATGGCAATAACTTAGGTAGTAGTTATTACAAGCATCATGCCAAGATAGCAACAAAAACTGTGGAAAAGATGCTGTGGCCATGCCATAGTTCTACGTGATGACAACAATAAGAATTAGCAGGTGCTGCCGATGCTGTCCTGGATGCTCTCAGCTGTTCCTGGGGGCTTTGCAGTGGCTAGGGAGGTGGAAAAGTCGTGATTTATGATGAGTGTGCAGACATGCATGGGCATGCAGACCCCTTGTGCATACATATTCTTAAGTTCCAAAAGTATCCGAGATACTTGGTGCAGCATAATTATTTGGCCCTTGTCTTTTGTTGCATTAATGTCACAGTGACAAAAGACGCTGCTCAGTTCTATTAACTGTAGTGCTATTCCTGCCTGTATTCTTTTGTTGTTAAGATGCTTTTCTAATAGAAAAGCCCACCTCAGATAATTAAATATGGGGGGGCTGTCTGTTCCTTGATGAATTTGATCTGTGTGTATTTTCTGTGCCCAAAGTACTTGCACACTAGATGCCAGAAATGGCCATGCCTAAAAATAAACTTGTGTTTGTAATTAAACAGCACTTTATAAAGCAGATGTTTTTTTATTCCTGACCAATGTTTGGAGAAGAAAAGGAGGTGCACTTCACAGGCTTTGGAGACAGCTGATAAAGAACAGAGAGACTGACACTTTCCCTTACCCATCCTATCATAGTGCCATAGCAAATCTGGAAATGCCAAGCAAGGATGTGGGAAAAGAGGAAAATAGATACCTGAAGAAGTAGTGGCACGTGCCAGCTTTGTACTGTTTTAGAACTATGGTTCTTCAGGACTCCAGTACCTGATGCTCTACCCAACACTTCTGGATTATAGCCACCACAGCGTAGCAATGCACTGAAATAACTGGGTGTTTTGTCTATGCTTCCAAAACATCCCGTGTGCTCAGGGCAAGGGTTTGTAAGTGCAGCTTAGGCACCTTTTCTCAAAAGAATGGGTAATAGAAGGGAAAGACAAGACCCAGTAGCTGGGTGGTGAATTGGAAGATGTTTTGGTATGCCTGTGGTTAATACCATTTCTGCTAATTTCTTTGAATTTTAAGTCAAGAACAAACTCTGCCTCTCTTTGTCTCTTTTTTCCTGTTTTTCTTCCATCCCTCTGAAGTAATGCTTTCTTTTCAGAACTGCTGGTACTGAATGGCACTGATCCTGTTGCAGAAGCAGCCATTCGGCAGTTAAGTGAGTCTGCAAAGCAGAAGCTGAAGTCTCCTAGAAAGAAAAGCACCATTATCATATCAGGGGTGTCCAAGGTAGAGCAGAAAACAACACCTAGATTTAACGCTTAGTACTGTAAAGTGCTCCGCTGAGTGTGACATTAACTTAACCTGTGTTCTGCTGTCCCTCATTCAGCAGGCTCTGCAGGACCTAGGTCTGTGTGCCAGTTTGCTCCAATAAATGTTTTAAGTTAAGCCAAATCAGGGTGGGTTCGTTAGGGAGGTTGTTGGGTTTTGATTGTTAGATTTGACAGCCTGACTAAAAATGCATGGTATCCTTGTAAGAGAGTGGGATGGTTAGGGACCTGGGAAAAACAGTTTCCGTGAGAACAGAGAATAATTATTCCTCTGTGTTTTGCCCATGGAGGGAAGATGCACAGAAAAAGTATGAAAGATTTTTCTAGTTCTTTCAAAATTGTTGAAACAAAACCCTCCAGAGTCCTCTGGGCTCTGTTTCACTGGTAGGGCAAACAGGAGACTGGTTTTCTTCATCCACAGCCTCAGTGTCCCACCTGATGCTTAGTGCCTGCCTGTAGTCCTTCCCCTGCAGGCTGCTGGGTGGATGTTTGATAACAAGTCTCGCTGTTATGCACAGGACCCCTAAAGACCTCTGAGTGAAAGCTGAGTCAGTGGGCATGGATCCTCTCGAGGTCACTGTGCTGTGCTGAGGGAGGGGAATGAGGATCAGCTACTACAGTGGAGAATGTATCTGCTTGGGAAATGGGGGCACTGGGATTTAGCTGATACAGATGCCAAGAAGTCCTTCCACAAGATGAAACAGTTTGATGTTTATTTTCTTAAAACGACCAAAAGATTATTGTCTGTGCATCCTAATACTTCATTACAGCAGCATGTGCAGGAAAGAGTCCCATTATTAGCAGTGGTGCCAGAGAAAGGTGGGAGGCATGTACTTAATTTCTTTTTTCCGGTCATTTGGGGTTAACAACATAATTAAAACTTGGCTATATGCTCCTCTCCTTTAGTGGACCTAAGGAAGCCTCACAGTGGTTTTCTAATAGCCCTGAGCAATACAAGTGAAAGCGTAAAGAAGAGAAAATAACTTTTTCTTCAGCAGAGCGGCTTGTGTCAGTGTTGTCTCTTATTTTCACTGGGCAGACCTCTTTATCTCAGGACAGCGAAGCTGCACTGATGATGGACTATGCTGCAGCCATGGACAGCTCCTGCAGAGAAGCAGATCCACCCGCTATGGAGGAAGCTGTTGCAAAAGTCACCTCTGATGACAAGCTATCATTAGGTGCTTCAGAAATAGTACCTGATACTGACCCACAGCAAAGCGTCCATAAGGCTTGGGGTTTGGAGAACGGCAGCCGACACTGGGACACCAACACACTCTTAGACCAGACCTGTGAAGAAATATCTGGGAGCTCATTAAGTGTTTCAGAAACAGGGAGCATGAAAAAATCTAAAGGTATGTGATCCTTGCCTCCACTTCAATGAATGACAGTTTTCTCTGCGTAACTGGCAGTGTCATGCAACACTGTAGTAGTTCATCCTTTCTTACCAGTTTTTGTCCCTTAGAAGAATCGAGGTTTTCTGGCCTTCTCACAGCTGTGTTGCTCCACCTGATAGATCGGGAGGTACGGCACAATCAGTTTGACATAGATGGTCAGGCACTGGAAAGTTTTGGGTGTGTTTGGGGTGGGACTAGGGTGTTAGCCATGAACAGATTTGTCTCATTCAGAGCCTGGAAAAGTTTAGGAAGCCAAATGAGATTTTGGAAAACCTCTGGACTCTTTTTAACATGTTATTCTAAAACAAGCAAGTGGGAGTTTGTATGTGAGCTGTTGCCTAGGTTTGGTTTTCCCTGTGCAGTATGTTGCAAAGACATCAGGCTTCTGAAGGTCCTGTTTACACAGTGTAGTACAGAACTGCTAAACAGCGCAAAGTACCTCTAATATTTGAAAGAGTTGTCTCATCTTGAAAAAATATTTTTAAAAACTGTCTCAAAACCCATCCTTTATAGACAGATCTCTTCATGGAAGTCTTGAATTTCTGCTTTGTCACAGCTGAGTAGCTTTTATAGAGCAAGACAGGAAAACACTTCAAGCCCCCTGCCTTCAGTTAGCTTTAAAGAGTTCAATGTTTCTCTTTTGTAACATGCCTTCCCTTTAAAAAAAAAGACCACAAATCCAAGCGCAACAACAAAAACCCCAAACAAAACTCAAAGCTAACAAACCCCCTTCTGCTTCAAAAAGCCTTGTGTATGTATTAATGTCTTAAAGTTAGCGCTGTCTTTTTTCTTCTTTTTTTTGTTACTTGTGCATATTTTTGTTTTTTTACCTTTCTGACTTCCTCTTTCTTACCCATTCCCTTTTATAAACCTAAGAGGACTACTATGCCAACCAGAATTAATTAACTACACAGTAAGTTATTTTTGTCTTTTTTTTTTCAAGAAATTGTAGTTTTACAATGGTACACTCATTGTAAAAACCGAAGCAAAACATAGTTTGGCACCCATTTTCTTCCTCCCCCATCCATTTCTTTCCACCCTCCAAAATTACCTTCCTGTGCTCAGGAGTCTTAGCAGACTAGTCTGCTGTAACAAATCGTTCTTCTGGTGGTCGTGCTGCCCAGGTGGGTCACGCAGAATGGACATCAAGGAAAGCTTGGAGGAGGGGTGCTCTACATTCCTGATCTCTCTCCATCGTGCCCATTCCTGTAGTATCTGGTTATCAATCAAAATCTGCTCATGCAAACCATGTGTGACCCCATAACTGTATATGCATATGCAGAATGCTTATTTTAAAACCTGCTGCTTAACAGTTTTCTAGATCTCTTTTCTAGCCTAACTCATAGAGCTATCAGGACCTCAGCAGGTATTTGCAAAACCACCTGGATAAAAACTGTTTTGGAAGTTGGGAAGGAATGGAAAGAAGTGATCTCTCTTCGTATCCCTGTAGATGTGGAAGGAAATCTTCCTTCATTAACAAAAATACAGTTCAGAAGTGATCCTAGCCCCACAAACATTTTCAGAACACCCTAAACTAGCGCAAAGGAGCTGAGAAAGACCAGTCAGTCTGTACAGCACTCTTGACATGCTCTCTGCTTATCTCCTCCTGTTAGGGGCAGAGTTGGCATATGGATCCTGTTGAACTCAAGAAGTAAGCATGCAAATAGCACGAGCATTGCCAAGCTTGTGATTTGCCCTACCCTGCCTTTTCAGCAGGGGTGCATGCCTCCACAACAGCTGGAGCCGCTGTCAGGCAGCATGTACCAAACTGGCTAGAGACTGATGGGTGGCAGCAGCGATGGGGCAAGGTAGCAGGTAGCAATCCAGGTAGCAGTGGCCTCAGGACCTCTGAAAACAGAGGGAGCTTTCATGTCAGGGGGCTGCTGCTTGTGCTGAGTCTCTGCTGCTCTCAGGGAGATGCTGCCTGTGGTTGTTCAGCTACAGCAAGTTGTCCCGGCCCACTGGCACAATTTTTGCAGCATTCTTGGTTCGGTTCTATTTCATAGTATGGGAAATCAGTCTGAATGCATAGGACTAAATACGTGTTTACAGATAAATCTGTCTGTCCTACTCCTTCTGTTGGCACAGCTTCAGCTGCAGCTGCCAAGACTGCTGGGCAGAACAGCTGACTGCTCAGACAAAAGCCACACAGCAGCACGGCCTCATCAATCCCCCCCAGCCTCTGTGTATTAACAACTGTCAGTATCATGGGTTGAACACTGTTTCTTTTATGCTGTTGACAACAGCTTGGAAGTGGTACTGCCTTGCCAAAAAGCTCCATCAGAGGGTGATGGGAGAGCAGTCAAGGATCAAATGCCTGAGTTCTAGTTGCTGTTAGCTGACTTCTGCTTCCATGCCATCATGTGCTGTGGGAAAAGTCTTGGCAGCAGCAAGACAAAACATGCTAGGATATCCTCCCTGGTGCTGAGTGCTTAGTCCTTAAAATACAAAGTAATAAACTCAAGCACATGTTTGTAACTGCTCTGGTCTGAACAAAGAAGCATCTGGTTGTGTGCAGCAGAGCTGCCATGAAATGCTTACTCTGCAGCTGTTGCTGTGCAAGATGACACGCAGCCTGTGCAAGTCCTTGGGGGACAAATATGTAATTCTACCTATTGCACAGTATCTCATCAAAGAACCGCTCTGTGTGTTGCTTTCTGTACCCGTTTTCAATGGGACGAAAAGCAGAATCAGGGCCCTGCGGTGACAGGAATTAATAGCTGAACTGAGAAAGAATCGTGAAACCTGATAGTGATGCAGGAATGAGGTGTGGATGCTTTGCCAGGGAGATGACTGTCCTCACGTACTAGTCTGACTGCCAGAAGGCTCCTGTGTTGGCTTGCTACCTGGGTCCTCCTTCGTTCAAATTGGCTCATGACACCTGGACAACAACACTACCCAATTCTGCACAAAAGTGTTGTTATTTTAATGTGGGGCTGATGTACTGACACCAGGCTGAGTGTTCCTGATAGCTCAGAGCAGTGTCCCTGCCAGCTGCAGCCAGGCTGCCTTACACAACAGGCACACATGTGCATGTGGAGAGGGAAGGTGGAATTTGGCAGAACGGTGGCTGAAAAAACAACCCGAGCTGGCTAAGAGAAAAGAGTACTGGTGGCTGGTGTTGGCAACATGAGTCCCGAGTTGCTGGTGAGATGACAGCTGCAATTGCCTTGCTTCCATAATAGATTTGACATGGGATCAAGAGAAGGAATACAACAAAATAAAGCAACTTAATTTACCACAGAAGGGATTTGAGCAAGTTTCTGAACCTGTTGGAAGCAGATGTAGTATTATTTTTAATCCGCCTGAAGTGAATTGCTATTCCTAACAGGATTTTAAAATAGCAAATGATTCGTGATTGTTACCCTAGGTGGTGCTACCGAATTTGTACAGAACACATGCTGTCTGGCCTGTATGGGCCTGCTGCACACAGGTTTACTGCCAGGTACGGCTCTCTGGCACCAACAGTGTCCTTCACCTCAAATTAAAATGCCACCTTCTTATTCTGAATCACAGGCTAATCTTTTCAGCTCCTTTGATCTCTGAAACAACACAGTAACAGTGCTTCCTCTATTTCATTCTTTTTTATAAAATACTCTGTATTTTTATTGTATTGGAAAGATTGGATATGCCTGTTTGACATGTGAGAACCCAGCGTACAACCCACACCAAACACCATGCATGTGTATGTTTGACCACTACCATAGCTTTTAGAAGAGCATTTGAAACTAATAAAGTGTAAGGAAGGAGACTTCCACAAGATGGGTGGATTGGCTTTAGAAGCTGAAATCAGAGGATTAATATTTGATTGCTCATAGGCATGTTTCACAGTAGCTTTCCTTCCTTTTCAACAGCATCATTTCTGAAAGAACTGAAGGAAAATTCCTTTTCTTTAGTGCTCCTCTAGCAATACACGTGAGCTCTTCTCTCCTGAACCTTTCTGTAAAAGTGTGTGTATATGCATATATCTAGAACAGTCTGTCATGATTCAATTTGCATGATACTTGCATGGGAAGAGGAGAGGCAGAGAAATACATACTTCCATGGAGTCTGAATTTCTCAGTGGCGTTCAGCTGGGAGAAAGCTGGATCAACAGTGGGGCAAGGGGGATTCAGTAGCATGTAGTGTGTCTCTGGCTGAAAGCACGATGATTGCTCGTGTTTGCCAGTAGCTGAAATCACTTGCTCCAAGGTGGAACTCGTACTGTTACGGCCTCTAGGTTACAAACTGTCGATATTCTTGCTTTAGATTCACCACGCTCTTAGCTTTCTAACATCGTTTGAGTAGTTACCAGGGTGATGCTTAAACTGGAAATGTTAAGACAATGGCTTTTTTCAGTCGTGCTGCAGTTACAGTTAAAGCTGAGCTCCAAGAGGAAAGCAGCCTGTTCAGTCTAAAGTGTCCCGCACCTCTGTTCTTTGCTTCCACAGGTGGGATTTTGAAAAAAAGCGCAAAGCTCTTTTTCCGCCGGCGACATCAGCAGAAGGATCCAGGAATGAGTCAATCGCATAACGATCTTGTCTACCTGCAGCAGCCACTGTCAGAGGAAACGCGCAAGAAGGGAGGCACGCTTTCACGTATTCTGAACAGAAAACTCCTTTCCAAAAACAAAAGCAAGAACAAACTAAATGGTGCTTCGACAGAACCATACGCATAAGACGGAACACTCTCGGATGGGATACTTGCACATCACTTGACCATTTGTTTACAGGGCAGAACTAGAGAATACAAATATGGCTGATGACTTGCATGAAATGATGTTCACTAATACAGTGGTCTAGGAATAAACAGAAAGCTTCTCTTTTTTGTTTATTTTTCCAGAAGGCTTTTTCTCTCTGGTTATAAAGTTGCTCCTCCAAATACAAGCAGCGCAGAGATTGTATCATGACAGCTTTTTGAGGACCATGTGGTTTATTGTAGAAGATGAGGGAGGATGAGGAATGGTGCAGGTGGGGAGGACCTGCATGTAAGCACCTAGTTTGCATCCACGGGGAGCTAACAACTGAAACATCGTACCTGCTATGTGACTGAACCACTATACAGAGAAAAGATACCACTGTGCTTCCTTTCTGCAGCCTGGTGTAGTAGCACACAAGTCTCGACTTGTTTTTCTAGTCAGGCTGAAAGGGAAAACAGACACCCAGATCCAGTTTGCATTGTAATTTGGAAAAGGGTAAGTTTTCAGAAGCAGAACTAAAATGCTGATTAAGATAGCCTACTGTAATAACTGTAGCCTGCTGTAATAACTGCTCAGTCCATGTAGGTGGAGAGATGCCTTTGATATTAGCCATAAATCAATAAATTATGCAAATACTAATACTAGCATATTGTTTAATGCTCTGTGCATAAGTTATGCTTAAAAAAACAGAACTTTTTTTAAAGTCTACTTGAGTCTATTCATGAACAAAACATTTACAAGTTCGTATATGTAGCTTTTCTTCCCTGTGTGAGAAGCTGTGTTGCTCATGTAAAAACCTGTCTTAGGGGCTCTAATTCCTTCTCCCAAGTACTTGTTAGACAAGTATATTAACCATCATATCAAATGCAAAGCTAGGAGCAATAAGTGGTGAATAAAGCATATTTAACCCTATAATGCTTTTCATTAGATAGCTTGTTTTACTTGCCAGACACTTGGTAAACACAGTTGTGAAGAGAGCTTTTTAAAAAATAATAATAACAATTCCTTTAGTCATCTTTCAGTTTCTAGCTTTACCAGTGGTGAGTGGTTGGTCGGGTGAGGTTTTTAAACTTTTTTCCCTCATTAAATATTGCAGCTGGCTCCTTTAAATGAAAAGGAAAAACAATGAAAGTAAAGGCATAGTTCTCATTTTGGCTGTTAAGAAAAGTAAAATGTCAGTATTTCACAGGCACCATCTTCCGTGCATACCTGTACTTTTCCATCATCTACATTCCTACTGAGGACAAAGGACCAAGCCTGTTCTCTTTAGCCAAGAAAAACATCCATTCCATCTAAATTCCTGACATGAATGGGTGTTAGATTTGTGCCTGCTTTGCCAACAGTGATTCCTCCCCCAGCCCTTTCTTCCCTTTCTTCCCTTTCAGACATCCAACACTTTGGCAGATGTTTGGGCTTTCAACTTAAACCATTCTTCAAAATTGAAAGTCACTGAAGAACAGAAATGCATTTCAAAACTTCTGATGGACTCTAGGTTCCTTGGTAAATACTGTTACAAAGAATATAAAAGCAGAGGTATTTTGGTTTCTTTTTTTACCAAGAAAATATTAGAAGTGAACTGTCAAAGTCTGTTAACTGAGCTTAGTGTTTAAAAATACTGTTATGTGTAACCTCCTAAAATCACTGTGGTAGTACAGCAGCCCAGACTATCCAATAGTTGTACATTTAAGCATGCTGCTTATTATTAATACACTTGAAGGCATTTTAATATTCTGTATTTTGAAAATTGGTTACAAATGAGTCTTCTAGAGCTGTAACATGCTTAGAAATCCCAGTTCAGTAATACAGGCTTTTCCAGCTTGAATGTACTTGTACACTTTAGTTTATTGTTAATTTAATACAAAGTAGATGTGAGGTTTCTTCATTTGTTCTACAGTAGCTCGTTTATGAGCATTAAAAAACCTGATGTTATGCTCTCTCAACATACACTTTTTCCCTTGAACTTTACTAGGAGCTCTTTGCATGACGGGGCAGGGTGGGGGGTCAAATCTCTGCCATGTTTTAAATGCTCCGTCTTCTTTAGTGAAGGAGAAAGCCATAATTGGTCACCAAGTTCAAGAAATAAAAGTGAGACTGAGCTCCATGGGTAGCACACCCTTACACCAGAAGTGAAGACTTGTGGAACTGGGAATGTAAAGGGAGCACGTAACACTACTTGAAGTTTGTTTAAATTACTGAACTGGGATTTTGATTTACAGAAGCTTCATCGTGTACTGCAGAATGGGGTGGAAATAATGCGAATAACTTGCAGCATACAGGAGAAGGGTTTGCTTCTAACTTACCCCAAAGAACAGATACATACTGAGGAAGTGGGTTTTTGGTTCACCTTTCTTAAGGTCTTGGTGATTGCTTAAATGTGTGTCTTAGTGGTGGGACCCAAGAACATTCTGTACTGCAAACTGTGTGAAGGTTTGGGCTCACATATATTCCAAGAGAGTATCTTAAGATGAGGAAAGCAAGGCATTTGGGTTAAAAAGGGAATCTTGTTTTTTAATTTCCTTCACTCCTCAGGAAAATAAACATTTGTTTGATGTTTGACCTCTATATCTGGCTGGTAGGTTCCTCACCGCTTCCTACTCCTCTACAAATAATTTATGTCCTGTTGTAAAAACAAGCTAAGGTACTCAACAGAAAGAGGCAATTGAGTTGCTCAGTCGTGACAACCCCAAAGGCCCACAATACTGAATCCCAGTCACCCCTTCTGAGGGGATTAGGTTGTTAATTAAGATCAGGACATCTGAGTATGTACATTGTTTGTGCACTAGTATTTAGGTCAGTGTGAGTCTTGACAACCAGCAGGAGCTGTGCTGCAGGTTTGGGTCGGGAGGACCGGATTTGCGCACTGGCATAACTAACACTGTAACCTATCCCGTCAGGTGCTGGATATTTCCTGTGCAGTTGTGTAAAGGATTCCAGAGGGAATAATTTTGCTCTTTTATGTTTTACAATCTTCATAATTTTAATAACTACACATTTGAACAGCAGAACAAATCTCTGCATAATATTACATTGAAAACTTTTTGTATTCTGCCTTCCAGTTTAATTACTTCAGAACAATAGGTTGGAAACAACTTGTGAAATTTTTGTCCTTTTTGCCCCTTTTCTTAAACTTTTGTGTTTCCAGGTGTTCTGTACAGCAAAGAAGGCACCGTGGTTTTTTTATGAGGACTAAGGCTTGCTATTCCTTTCTAAAGAAATTTTCTGCCCATAATTGAACCTCCTCAATCTGTGTTTGTGGTTTGTTTTGCTTTATGGCATTTTACCTTTTCATTTGCCTTGATGGAGACAACTTGCATCTTTACCTAACCCAGATCTGCCTTGGCTTCAGTGTGAACTTTGACCAAGAAAGCAGTACAAGAGTGAAAACTACCTAGTATCTCAAGTGTGAATGCAAGCTGAGTAACTTTCTTAAGTGGCTGAGATCACTTTAAAAGTCACTTCCAAGAGGAAGGAGTCCTTTATCCTTAGATCGCCATATTTCATATCCAGTTCACCCCAGGAAGAAGTGACAGTCATTTCACGCCAACCTATATATGAAACCTGTGAACCGTAGGTGGCAGGAAGGAGAAGGAATGCTGCCGTGGAAAGAAGTTCATATTCATTTAAGAAGCAAAATACCTTTGGCAAACTTCTTCATCTTAATGGATAGGTCATAAACTGCGCAGGCATAAATAGTGGGCTTTATTCTTATGGTTTCTGTTAGATTTTCTTTGTCCTCTGCTCTTGCTTCAGGATAGAGGTTGGGGCTCCAGGTCATACAGACCTGCAGTTACTTACTTGCTCTTGAGAGGACTTGGCTTGCAGCACTGCGATTTTTGAGGTGTTCTGTTGTCTGGCAATGGTACCGGTTCTGAGGATCTGTGAAATTTTACAGCGTTTCCTGGTGCCGCATCTCCTTGCTGGTTCTGGGTGGTTTTTCAAGTGGACGCTTTCTGCTGTGTATTTCTTGTAAAGTTTTGGTGCTCTTGATATGCAAAGTACCATAGGGAAAAGCAAAGCTGACTATATAACATGCTAGCAAATGCATATAGGGAAGCAAAATAAGAATCTTGCTCTTGTTCTAACATCTTTTTCAGCTCGGGTAGCTCAAGGTGTTGCAAGGAGTGAGAGCTCTGTACAAAATGGGAGCCACGTGGCTTTTTCATTTTAGTTTATTGCAGTTTTTGAATTGTAAAGCTGAACTTTGAGATAAGCATTTATGCCGGTACAGAATTAAGTATTCTGTAGCTCCAGGCTAAGACATTCCCATTGTGAGCGGGAACAGCTGACCTCATGCTTTGACCTCCACAGGACCTAAGTGGATTTATTTGTGTGTTTAAAGTCAGCATCTGCTTCTGTGCATTGCTAAGCCACAGCCTCGGTGAGAATTTAGGATTAGCTGTACAACAAGGGTGATTAAATTAAGGGTGAATAGTAACATTTCACTCAGGATATACAAACTGATACTATGCAAGGTGCTGGCATGGTGTGAAAACAGTTGGGAAGGACAGGTCTGAGGTCTTTCCAGTGCGGTAACTCTGTATTTCCCAATAATGTATTATGCTCTGATATTCCAGGTAGGGTAAAACATTTTTTTATAGCATTCAACTGTAATAGTCACTTCTGTGGTGTTTTTTTTTCTTTTTTTCTGTGTGTACACAAAATTAAGTTGGTGCAATTAAGAAGTCTACGATGTACAGATTTATTATATCACTGAAAAGCCTGAGGATTTTTTAAAGAAATAACTGCTGCTGTACATACAATAAAAGCCAATTGTCTCTCTGTGTGGTGTGCTGTCCTACATACCTCGTCAGCCAAGCGTAACAGCTCTCCGTCACTAATTTGACCTGTTGCTTAAGACAGTGTGTTTACCTTTTTATGCAGGAGCAGAATTCTCCACCTATGCTGTGCTGACACTGTGGGTTGTTTCTGATAATCCCGGCCAGCCCCTTCTCGTTCCTTCCAGTCCTGAAACACAGACTGGGGGGAAATCTAATGGAAGAAGGATTTGTGGAACTCATTGTGGTTACTCATTTTTTCTCTCAGTTACATTGTATTATCCTGAAACCATTTGTAATCTGGGGGGCAAAGGGTGAGCAGTCTTAGGGCTTAGATCCTATAGAGGAGACGCCAGTACTAAAATGAGCACAGCCTGGGAGTAAGTTTCTCTTGTGGTCATGTACTGAAAATGTTATGTTCTAAATTAATGATGCCATAAAGCCCTACCAGAGTGAGGGGGAAAACAAGCAACAAAACCCACCAAAAATAGGCATTCACCTGAAAATAGCCATGACAGTGTTTTTATTTCCCTTCCCAAAGTGACTGCTATAACTTCTTTTGCAAGGAAGTTGCCTGTTACCTTCCTGAGAGTCACTGCCCACATTCCTATGCTTGTTTATTTCATATACTTGAAGTCCTTAGCTGAAATTACCTCGTAGGCTCCCAACAAACCTTCTTACTTTCCCTTCCTGGTGCAGTCTTGGGTGAGGTTTTTTGACTAGTGTGATGCCATTCATGTATGCTAGCTAAAGTGACAAGATCTATCAGAGTGGGAGCAGGAGTGGATGTAGGACGAAGTCTGGCACTCTGCTCTTTCCTCCAGTTCATCATAAACAGTGGATGGAAGGAATCTTCATTTTTTTTCATCTCTACCCCCATGAGCCTGGTAGGAGATGCAAGTTCACAGTCTGATGTCAACTCTGCAGAAAAGTAGGAATGCTGACAAAAAAAATTACCATTTTGAAGCTGCAGGATCCAGACTCCCATGCATCGTAAATCCAAACTGCTTCAGCTAGGAAACATACAGATAACTATTCTGAACTAGTTAATGCTCATTCTGACAGAATGAATGGACTGCCAGTAGGCTAACCGCCCTTGTGCGCTGGATGCTGGAGAAAACTAGGTGGAGGCTGAAGGACAGCATTGTGAATGTGGGTATGCACTGAGAAGTGCAGGGAAAATCAGTAAAGGCAGGCTATACAAAACTAAAGGCCAGCTGGCTTCAGTCTTTGTAAAGGCAAGTGACCTGTTGGCCTGGTTTGAGTTAGAACCGAACTGATTCTGTTCAGTGATTTTGCTTTTCAGCTGAGTCTCTGGGTGACTGCACTTTCTGAAGCTAACAGCGTATTTTCACAGACAGTGTCTGCTTCTAGCAGTGATAACGCTTGGTGTTTAGAGTTACTACCAAGGAGTGGTGTGCAGATGAAGGTCACTGCTATATCTTGTGTAGCACATCGGGGCGTGCAAAAGTAAAAGGCGGCACCTACAGGGAGGAGTGGACAGGACAGGTGACCCTAAACTGACCAACAAGGGATTCCATCCCATGTACGTCATATGCACGATAAAGCTGAGAGATCACAACGGTCAAGCTTCTCCCTCTCTTCTTCAATGGCCGGCATCCAAGGAGGACTCCATCCATTCTGCCTTCAGGCCCGACATGTGTGTTCCTGGATCCAGTTCCAGAATCCAGCTCCTGAATCCAGTTCCCATCAGCTGCTGAGTCCAGTCTGAGACTTCCCCAGTGCCCGCTCCACAACATCAGTGGTGACAGTGACATAAGTGCCATCAGGATGGGAGGGGTGGAAAGTGGAGTTGGGTTCAATACTGGTTTTCTGTATGCTTGTATATATTTCATTTTATTATTATCCCCATTAAAGCTGTTTCTGTTTTCTTTTCTAATCCATAAGTCTCTCTCACTCCCTTTCTCTCCCAGTTTGGGGGGGGCCCTAACAGTGATCCATACATAAGTCTCTCTCCCTTATTCCCTTTCTCTTCCCCTTCTTGCAGGGGAAAGAGGGGATAACAGCCTCTGTAATAGATCTAGCAGAATAATCCTAAACCTGACACCTGTATATGCAGTTAGATCCTTGAAAAATTCCCCTTACTACTCCTGTGCTCATTGAAAACTTATGGTGAGTCTTTTTTTAA
This sequence comes from Eurystomus gularis, assembly GCA_013400335.1. Lineage (NCBI taxonomy): Eukaryota > Metazoa > Chordata > Aves > Coraciiformes > Coraciidae > Eurystomus > Eurystomus gularis. The sequence continues at coordinate 228,088 of VZZY01013091.1, read as the reverse complement.
AGGATAAATGGTTCCCTCTCCTTAAATTCACACTGGTTTGCCAAGAAACAACACTTTCAAAATTCAAATGCTGCATTGTTTCAGTTTACCCAAGCACTCAACAAGAAGAGAGTTATGATAGCCTCTACGCCTTCCTCTTGAAACTCGTTACTTGTGGAGAAGGGGACATGGGAAGGAGATTCAGTTCTTAGGAGTGAAATGGCAAAATGGGCGACATCACATCGCAATGGATGTGATCCGCAAAATAGCAGCCATGTCCCCACCAACCAATAAAAAGGCTGCTCAGTCTTGGGTGCTATGGGGTTCTGGAAGATGCACATCCCAGACTACAGCCTGATTGTGAGCCTGCTCTACCATGTGATGCAGAAGAACAATTTTGAATGGGACCCTGAGCAGCAACAGGCCTTTGAACAGATTAAACAGGAGATTGTGCAGGCAGTAGCCCTTGGGCCAGTCCAAGCAGGGCAAGATATAAAGAATGTGCTCTACACCGCAGCCAGGAAGAATGGTCCTACCTGGAGCCTCTGGCAAAGGGCACCCG
>VZZY01013091.1:153073-224876 GCA_013400335.1 Eurystomus gularis | reverse complement strand
GGCGGCCGGGGGACGAGCCGCTGGGAATGTGATGGGGAGGGGGCTGTCCGCACAGGCGAGGCGAGGCCGGTGAAAACGTTGGTCTGGGGAGGGCGCGGGGCCTGTGAGGGAAGCGGCTCCGGTGGGACTGGCGCCGCCGGCAGCCGCGGCGAGGGGCTGCGGGAAAGCTAGGAGCGGCTCGGGGTGTGGGGGGGGGTCCGCCTGCAGGTGCGAGGGCGTGATCCAAAGGGAAGGGAGCGGGAGGAGGCGGCAGATCAGGTGACCGAGGGTGGGAGCTGGCCGTTACCGGCGGCTCAGCCCGCCTGCCTTGGCTCTCCGGTGCCTGCCGGCGGGGGAAGGCGCGGGGTGCTCGTTAAAGGACCAAAGGAAGAAGGCGGCTGTCGGCCGTGCTTCATGCACGCTTGGGCTGCCATACGCTCGTTTTCTGCCCGCATTCATCAGGCTTCGCATACGCTTTCATTCACCCTGGGCAGAGTGAACTGGGGGATGTTATAAAGGGCAGGTGATGTAAACTCAGCACCCACTCAGTGCTCCCCCAGACCGGCCTGGAAATTGTCCCTCTCCCCATTCTCAAGAATGACTGATGGAGTGGGCATAGTTTTTTGAAATACAAGACCTCACTGTACTCGACAAGATACTCTGCCAGGTAGTTTCGAATTACTTTGAGCAATGGAATGAACAAACCAGGCTACATCACCAAGAAAAGCACGTATTTTGAAGTGAACCATGTGTATTTTTAAGTGCATTCTGTTTGCACAGGTGTATTTGCAGTACTCATCCGCTTGTGTTTTCAGGTTACTTATTCACACGAGTAGAAATCTGTTCTAGAACTTTAATGGGAAACTGAAGAAAGAAGAAAGGGCAACTTTAATTTTTACTTTGTTATAGTTAAATTAAAATATAGATTTTTAGAGATTTGGGTTGGTTTTTCATTATTCTTAACCTGTTCTTTTAAATCTATTTGCAAGATCAGAGTTACCACTGGAGCCTGACTTCTTTCTTCAGCAGTTTATAAGGGGAAAGTATGTTTTGACACCAGATCTTATATTTTTTGATAGCTTATGGCTCGAGTGGTTCCCTGATGCTAACACTGCATGTCATGGTTCACAAGCAGATAGATACCTGTGATATTGCAGCCCCTCAGTGTCTTCATTTGGGTTCCCTTGACCCTCAAATGTGTTTGGAGGCCTGTGTTTCAGCTGGAGTTTGTGTGCTTGGCTGTGTGCTCTGCTCTTGGGCACAAAGTCACTAAAGCTAAATATAAAAGCTGAAAATGCTGGGGTTTTTTCTGTCTTACAGCTCTCGGAATTAGGTCTTGTACCTATGGTCTAATTTCTTCTATGTAGCTTTTTACCTGATTATTCGTTGCTTATGATTGCTCTGTGTTTTATGTAAAAGTATCTGGAATTCCCAGAAGCTTGCATAGAATCATTATGGTTGGAAAGGACCACCAGGATCGTCAAGTCCAACCTTCATCCATCTCTAGCCACTAGACCATAGCCTCAAGTGTTACATGTACTTGTTTTTTAAACACCTCCAGGGATGGTGACTCCACCACCTCCCTGGGCAGTCTGTTCCAGTGCCCAACCACTCTCTCAGTAAATAATTTCTTCCTAACATCTAATCTAAGCCTCCCCGACACAGCTTGAGGCCATTTCCTCTTGTTCTATCATTAGTAATTTGGGGGAAGAGACCAACACCAGCCTTGCTACAACCTCCTCTTAGGTTTTATTATCTCTGCAAGACAAGAACATAGTCACTCATCCTATGAAGTTACATGGAGTAGGATATTTTTCTTTTACAAATGCCTGAAAAGAAGAAGGTATCAGACGTGGCCCACAGCAACAGCGGATGAGGGTAAAAAACTCTGAAGCCTTCAGTGCCATCATGTGAGCTAGTGTGGCACTTTGTGACTCCGTTTACCAGCTGGAGCAGGTGGCATAATGTCATTTTTTTCAAAAACTTGTGGGAAATACAGTTGAGACACACAAGTAGTTCTGAAGTCTCTGAGTGAGAAATACTACATGTCTGCAAAGTAGAACTGTTAAACCCATTTGGGGTCAGTTCTTCCTTTCTCTACACTTTCTGTAAGGTAGGAAGGGTGGTGGGGAAAGACCACACAGGCATTTGTAACAAGGTGCAGATACTAATGCAAGGTCATCCTCTTTCTGTACCTGTGTGTTGAGGTGTGAGTTTATTTGATACACAATACGCTACCCATTCCTGTTTATTGCAGAGCATAGCAGGTCATTGTGCTGAGCATAGGAAAGAGGAATGATGAATCAGAAATTTTGCGATGTGGAAAATTAAAGTACTTGCTGCAAAAATGAGAATTGCGCTAATGCAGATAATAACTGAGTTGTAGTGTCCTTACCAAGTACGTGAAGTATGTTTGAGGGACCTTTATGCTTTCTCCCCATCACCTTGAACAACATTTATGCTACTCTGATTTCTCTGTCTGTTTGTTGCTATTCTCATCTGACAGCCCCTAGAACAAGACTGACGTTGCTGCTTCTGTAATGCCGCATGTCATCAGTCAGCTGTTTGTGGAGACCGAGACACAGGAAAGTCCTGGAAGGCGAATGGCTTTGATGAGCAGGTCACGCCGCAGTATTGCTGGTCTTGCTATGCTGTGTCCCCTGCATGTCTGAGCCATTGACCAAGAAGAGTATTTCTTAATTCAGACATATTTAGGATTAAAGCCTTATCAGGACACAAACAAAAGATCACTAGATGTACACATTTTGAAAAACAAACAATTATTGGCATCAACCTATGATGAGCTTTCTGTGGCTTGTTTTGCACCCTTATACTCTGGGTTTCCCTAAATACTTGTTGCACTGTTTACAGTGCTTTCAGGAAAAGAGCTTTGGGGAATTTCCCCAAATTGGTGCTTGGGCTCAGCGTTGGGCTTTTTGTATAAATGTTGTGAGTGTTTTATTTTGAGTTTTGTCCCCAAAAGCCATAGCCAAGAAAGGCTTGGCTTGTGCCACAGAGGCAGTGTTTGCCTCTTACTAGAGCAGAGGGTCTTAGGAGGGATTGTGCTGTTGGCATTAGGTGGAGTTGGGGAGGGCGATGCTTGGGACAGGCCATGGGGGAATATCAGGGTGCCCAGACTCAGTGACCAAAATCCTCCTCGGGCTGTTGCTCAGATAACTGAGCAGCAGAACCACTCCTGCCATGACCAAGAACCACAGCAGCCAGGTGTCCCTTCGTATTCGCATCAGTTGATGTGCTGGCTTCCCACCCAGCGCATCTCTGTGTGGCGATGGACTGCCCTTTGCTAACTGGGAGTAGGCTACGTATTGGTGAAGGAACTTGTTTGCCACTTGAGGTGGAGCGGCGCATGGGTGCAGCTGGCAGCTGCACGTCAGACATTGCTCTCTGGCATGCACAGGTACCATCATGGCATTAGCAGCAGACATAGCAGAGTTATGGCGTCCTTCCTGACCCAGGGAAAGGGGTTGTCTGGGACAGTGGCTTCACTGGTGCTGAGAAGTCAGTAGAGCCAGTACCTGTGCCGAAGGAGCTGCTGCTGCGGGCTCCAGCCTGAGGCATTTTTCCACAGCCCAGCCAGGCAGAGGCTATGAAGCATCAGTGTTCAAGAGTAAACTCATAATGGGGAGTCCTGCTCCTACACTGATCTCGAGTAATGGTTGTGCTTGTGCTTATCTTTAGCTTGGCTTTTGTTGTTGTAGTACCAAATAAACTACCTACATTCAGAGTTCTGCTAGCTTGGTATATGTTTGTCATGTTCCCTCTCTGCCTGTCCTGCTTCCTATCACAGATTCAGTCTTACTCCTTCCTCTTCTCTTCTTTACCGATGTGCTTGCTGTTTCCACAGCCTCATTCTCTCTTAGACTTGGATCATGATCTTCATGTTGCTTTTACCTCTTGCTGGGGCATTGGGAAAATCGCTTATTTGAGGAGGAGAGCCCTTTCACCGTTAGAAAAGGGAAAACTATCTTCTAGATCCTGCTTGTATTGTGATCTTAGTCATATGTAATCAGACTGTTTGCCAACTGTAATTTAGATTGTCTAGACATTGTTGAGGAGCAGTGGGTAGTGTTTGTGCAAGTTTTTAATATCTGCTGCCAAAACTGATGTATGAAATGGAATATAGATTGTCCTTATGTTATGGATGAGAGCAAAGTGGAGAGTTACCATTTCATGGAAGGTCAGTGACAGAGATGGGATTTGTTATACCTTTGCCTTTGGAACGAATCTGGGATCATATCTACAGGTTTTAGGTTCTTAAGATTATTTATTTATTAAGTGATCTACCCTTCATAGAGAGTTGTGGGGTTTCTTAATCTACTTTTCAAAAAAATGTTGGGCTGAGCCAGATGGGCCTTGTTTCTGCAGTGGTTGTTGCTGGCCTGGGTTAGTCCTCTGGCCCTGTTTCTTCTGAGGCTTCCCAGGACCTTGTGGCAGGGGACACACAGGAATAGCTCGGGGTTGGTGAGAGGAGGGATCGGGAGCAACATGAGACAGTGTTACCTCAGAGAGAAATGCTTGTGAACCTACAGACATTTAAGCTTCTTGGTAGTGATTTCAGCAACACGTGTAATGATAGAGCAGTCACCGGGGGATTTTTAGCAACCTTAATTTCTTTAACTTCCCATTGATACTGCTGCAGGGGCGATAATGTGTTTGGGTGTGCTCTGGGTCAGTCAGCAGCATTACTCCATGAAGGGATGTTTCAACAATACAGAAGGTAAAAGTCATTCAGAACTAACTTAATCTTTTGTATTTTGGCAGGTTTGAAAAATGACTGAAGATGGCAGCGATGAGCTTATATTTGTTTGTAAGTATTAGAAAGGAAAATGATCTAACTTGCATGATGTGACTTGTCTACTCAGCATGTCTGAGATTAAAGGCTAAAACAGACTAGGTTTTTGTTTAGAAAAGTATTTATGTAAAGGAAGCTCAAACAGCTTATGGAGGAGTAGAAAGAAGGTCGCTTGTTTTAAGCGTACACATTGTCCTGGTTTTGTTGGCAAATGCACAAAGAGACCTCTGAACATGAGTTGTTGGAAGAACAGCTTTTTCACGGTGAGACTGAAGGCCTAACACTGGTCTAAGCACCTTGTTTATGTAGCTGGCTTTAGCAACCAGGGGTGTCTGTGGGGAACTCTGACCTCCAGCCTCAGCTGAAGATCTGCACCTTCACAGGAGGAAGATGCAGGCTCATTATTCTTTCTGGACAACCCCAGTTTGCGATACACCAGCTGCTCTGACAAGTCTCACTCATGGCATTCACTGTGTTTTCTTGTGTCCCTGTGGCTAGGCCTGTGCTTTGTGCAACTTGGCTTTGTGATGTGCCTCCTGCGTAACCCTGTGTGCCAGGCTGGGCTCCGTGACCTGGCATCTGCACTCCTGGGGTCATGGTGTGTGAAGGGAGGCCACAGCTGTGGTGTGCCCAGGGAGTGTGGTGTGCAGTGTCCCATGCTTGATGCAGCTTGGCCTACTAGGCTTGTTTCCCAGTGGCACACTAGCCCTGCAGCCTCTCCTTTGCCACCAGCCTGGACATGCAGGATCTGGTGTTACAGTGGAAAAATGTTAAGAGATGTAGAGTCTGCTCATCTACTTGTATGAGCAGAGGGGGCCCAGATATTATGGATCCAATCTGGGAAGAGCAGAATGTCTTTGGTGGTGTGAATCCACAGTCTTTTACTCCTGATCATTCTGCAGCTGCACATTAACCATATGGCAACTATATCCGAAAGTTCCACTTTTCCCTCCACCACAAAATCCACCAGGATTCCTTCAAAAACAATTGTGACTCGATTCAGATACCAGTAGTGAAGTTACCTTATCTTCCCCTTCATAAAAAGACCCTGGTGGATAGCAACAAGGATGGGGGTGTGATACTTTTCCCTAATTGCACACATAGAAGGTGTCACACAATGTGATTTCCTTCCAGTGGAGGCTGTGGTCATTGAATTTCTTGAACTTTGTTGTGCTTTCTCTGCGTTTTTTTCCATGGGATATGAGGACTACTTATGTTCTGAAAAAGTGATTTAAGTGATACAGTACACTCCTGTACTTAACATAATTGAATATGTATTTCATAGACATAAGAGAGTTTGGAATATTTTTAATAGAAATCTGTGAATATACTCTCCACAGGGTATTTTACCATTTATCACATACTTAGTTTTGTATTTCTCCTGTGCCTTGAAAGTGTCACACACAGTGAGTGTTACAGCCTTGGGGAATGTCTACTGCAAGGCATCCCTTAGATTTTGAGAGACATGCTACACAATGTGCTTTGATCATTCATCCACAAAGGAGAGAAATGCGTATTTTCTTCCTGCATGTAGTTTTGGACAGCGCTGTCTGCACCTTGTTGAACCTGTGCAGTGGCTCTCTTTGCAGAAGCGAGGGGTGCTGAGGTGCTGTTGAAAGATAAGGGGAGCAACAAAGTGCTTTGTGTCCTCTGACAGCAAAGCCCATTTAAGAAGCTGTCACTCTGGCTATTCCTTCCTGTCCCAGTTGGTTATGACAACCCTTTGTGGATGATAATCCAGTTCTTTTCAGCAGTCTGGTTTACACATTCCTCTGTAGTTCCTCTGCCCTCTCTGGTCTGGAAATCTGTATTTAGCCCAGATTATTTCAGTAATATTAAGTGCAGTGTGAGCTACAGGCACACCTAAAGGGGCTGGTGGTACAGTAAATAGTGCAGGACAGGGGAGGCCGTTTGGCTGTAGGCTTAGTTTTGATACGGGTGTTGTGGGGATGGCACTTGCCCACAGATCGTTTCCTCCGATACAGCTGTCTGGTGCTGTACAGCAAACTAAACTGAGAAATTAATTCAGCTGAAGAATAAAGCGTTGGGGAAAACTGGTTGTTTCACTCCTTGGTTCACCAGAAGGCAGCACAAACAGCAGCGGCCAGGCCTGGGTGTTGCATGAGCTGGTACTGCTGTTAGTCCTATGTATGTGGATTTTCACTGCTAAGATTTTTTTGTTGCCAGAAGAAGGAACAACGTGGAGCTCTGCAGTGTAGCTTGGGACCCCATTTCCACACCTTAAGAGAAATCCTATTGTTAGCACACTGGGACGAATACTGGGAGGGAGAGGTTTCCAGTTAGGAGTACAGAGTAGCATTACCAGAAGGGACATGGAATGGGACGGATTTTTTCTCTTCCCAGACAAGGTGTAACCACCCTCTACTTTGCATCCTTACTGGGTTTGCCTGACTTGCCCTTGTGAGTGTGGAGCTGAGATGGAAGTCGCACTATAGGAATATAAAACCTGTGTAATGATCTCTTCTTAAGCTGCACCCACAGCTGACCAGGCAGGGCAGTTTGACAGCTATTTCTCACAGTGGAGCAATGTATATGCGTTTGAAATCCTGTTAAGTTGGCTTACTTAAGAAAGCCTCAAATTATACTGGTCTGAAAATTGTTTCGTAAGAACTATTCAGTTCTGGGTAATTTACAGCCACTTAAGCTAGAAGTTAATTTAGGTAAGCTGACAGTGAATTAAGAAGTGGCCAAAATGTATTGTGCAGCCAGCCGACTTGTTTGGAAGGGCACCAGAAGGTATCTCCCTGCGCAGTGGGTGAGGAGTGTGAGCAGGTCAGGCGTGGCTCTGCACGGAGCTGGGCTCCCACACTGTGCTCATGTCCTGCTTAGGCCCTCTACCAATTCTGCTGCTTGTACTGGGTTTGTGCCTCCTGTAGCTAAAAAGAGCATGCTACCCAAGCTGTTTTTAAAGGCCTGGGTTCTTCTGATGAGGGTAGTAATGTCGTTTGCTTTACCTGCTAGATGTTACAGCATTTTATCTGAAGAATCATGCCATCTTTAAGCAGAATATTTACTATGGATGTAAAGCAATTATTTTCCTTTGAGAATTTAAACAATTGCCCTCTGATAGTACTGATCACGATGTGTGTTATCTCACCTACACAGGTGCCGGCTGTCAACTTGATGTTCATTTACACATGTTCTTTTAAGCAATATAAATAAACATCTGGCTTTATATGTATGTATTTTGCCTGGTGCTAGATTTTTGTGTTTGGCCCTTGAAAGAAGGAGGCAGCTGTCATACAAAAGTGTTTTCTATCAACCTTTCTATATGCTCTCTGCTTCCTTGCAGGGTGTGAGGACTGTGGGCAGTACCATGATTCAGAATGTCCTGAACTTGGCCCAGTGGTGACAGTCAAAGACTCCTTTGTATTGAGCAGGGCAAGGTAAGGAATGTTTGTATTAGTTCTGATTAACCCTACACCCATGTTAGTTCTTCAAAGCATATTTGTTGTTTAATGGGTGTCACAGAGACAGCTGAAAAGCGAAGTCCCCATCCATGGAAAGCACATGGCCTTGATTAAATAGAAAGATTGAAGCACACACTTAAGTGCTCTACTGAATTGAAGCTAACAAATAACTTGCTGCTCATCAGGACTTGGCTTCTTTGTTGAGGTTTCTGGTGAAAAGTCACATAGTCCCAGATGGGGTGATAACTTCTGTATTGGTCAAGTACCTGCAGCTTTTTCCCCTTCTCAGATATACCATACTAGTTTCAGAGAAGAGTGTGAGGATTTCTTATTTGTAGGAATGGTTGTGTCTGCCTGCTTGGTGTAACCTCTGTAGTTCCTCTACTGAGCAGCAAAAAAAGTTGTTACTGTGAGTCTTTATGAATGTTTAGGGGTAATGCTTCTGTCGGAAAATCTGTGACAGCACAGCAGAACCATCCTTGCTTGCCAGGAGAGGCAATCAGACTAAATCTGGTTAGGAGAAAACAACACAGAGTAGTGATGTTTACAGACAAAGGCAATCAGGCATTGTCAGGAAAATTCATACCGAGGTGTAAAATGTAAGTCTGCGGAGAAGAAACAACTGCTGTGAAGATGCAGTAAAAATCAAAAAAAGGGGAGAGAGTTCAAGTGTCTTCATGTATTGTGTAATGTGCTTAGGGCTTCATATTTCTTCTTGGGAAGTTGTGGACAGAAAACACAAGCAGGTGGGCAGCAAATCTGACACATGCTGGCTCTGTAGGCCATGCTGTGTATTCTGAGGATCGTTTTGTAATGAATACTGAATGTTCTGGGTCTGCCGCGCAGGTGCCGTGACCCCTCTCTGCCTGGGCAGGATGCTCTTGGTGTCCTGCAGCGTACACTGGCGGTGCAGGAGCTATAGCTGGTTTTCTGAATCTTGCCAAAAAAAGGAAGCTCCCTGCAGCTCCTGTCAGGCACGGCCTTCCTGTGCCTGGAAACCTGCTGTGGATGATCTCCTGCAGCAAGTGTTAATGGGGACTACTATCTTAACAGCCCTGACACTAGAGGTGCTTTGTTCTTGAGGATAATTTTGGGAGGCCCGTAGGAGTAATAGAAGCTGGTGATGGAGGTGCTGTTCTTATGCACGAAAACTGGGCAGTGCAGTACAAAGCAGACTGAAGGACAAGTTAAACTATGATTTCTTACTTTGATCTTATTTTTCTTTTTTTGCCTTGCAATTTAATGCTCTTATTTGTACAGTGGAGAATTACCATAGTGTCCAGATGTTCCAACTGTGAATGTTTGCAAACATGGTGCATAAAAGGTTTTCAGCCTTTTATTGAAATGCAAATGCTAAGTTTTCCCTAGTGGAAGTGTGGGCTGCTATATAGTGGATTTGAAAGCAGAGTTTAGAAACTGTGCTGTGTTTCAGAAAAAGGTATTTTTTTCCTGAAGACTTTACTGCTGAAAACAGGTAAGATAAGAAAGGGAAATAAGAAATATAATTTCAGTCTTTATTTTACATCTGGGGAACACTAGCTGAGAGAGTGAGTTGTCTGAGGTTGAGGGCAAGTTTAACCACAAACTGGATATAAATCTCTTTAAAAACCAGTCTAGTTGCTCAACCATGTGATCCTTGTTTCCCCTGTCCTACTGAAAAGATAAAATGGCTGCTTTATGGTTAGAAAAGGAGTGTTAAGAAACGTCTCCTGAACTCACTGTCTCTAGCATTGCGTGTTTTGTTATTAAAACCGAAAGTATTTTTTCAGTTCATTTGCTTATCACTGTGATTACAATCTGTTTGTATTTCACTTCATCTAGACAGGAAAACAGATCTGCCAGTGTCAACTTCTATAGAGTAGTCAGTAGCTTGTCTGCTTTTTTTTAGCTTTTCATCTGTTAGCACAGACCTGAAAAAACAGGGTTGCATTTGGTGTCCATAAAACCAACGTAGTGGTTCCAGTCACACCATTTTTTTGCAAGATATTCTCTGTGTCTCATATAGGGTAAAATATTTACTACATATAGCTCTTCTCAGAAGCTTTTTTGGTAAATGAGAAGCACTTGTGATCAATGTATCAATGTTTGCAGTAACAGAGATAGAAAACAGAAGGGAACTTCCAGGGCTTTCTTAAGATGAAAGGGCTATGATCTGCATAAGTATGTAAGATATTAACCTGGGGGGCTATATAGGTTATTTTTTAAAAATTAGCGTGATCATAACCAAAGTTCACAGAATCATAGAATGGTTTGGGTTAGAAGGGACCTCAGAGATCATCTAATTCCAACCCTCCTGCTATGGCAGGAACACCTCCCGCTAGACCAGGTTGCTCAAGGCCCCAGCCTTGATCTGTAGAGTCACAGGATAATTCATTTTGGAAAAGGTTTCAGGATATTCCGGTCAGAACTAATAGGCAGGCTGAACTGCTCATTTCTCATTTTTATGTATATTGTGTCTTCTGCTCTTGCCATGAGCCTCTGAGGAGAGCCTGACTCCTCCATCTCAATGATGCCTGTGTAGGTATGCACAAGGTGGCTGTTTGGGCTCCCAACAATCAGCTCTTCCCCAGACTGATCAAGTTTTGATTCCTCAGCCACAGAGTGACTGCTGTAGCCCGTGACCATCCTGGTGGTCCTCCCTTGAGCCCACTCCAGTTTGTCTATGTCTTTCCCATGTTGGGAGCCAAAACAGGAAGTGATACATAGAATCTAGCAAGCGTAGAGCAAAGGGGGACAGTTACTTGTCTCAGTCTGGTGGCTGCTCCAGTTCATACCATCCAGGATGTGTTTGCCCCCCTTTGCTGCTGGGACATGCTATGGACTCATGTCCAGCTTTCTGCCCACTGCCATCCTCAGGGTCTTTCTCCCTGGTGATGGTACTGGCTGGGATTCTTCCTCCCCAGGTGCAGAACTTTGTATTGTTCCTTGGAATTTCATGTGGTTTCTGTTGGTGTATCTCTCTAGGCTGTATAAGTCCCTCTGGATAGCAATCCTGCCCTCAGACATATGGACTGTGTCCCCCAGTTCATGTGATCTGAAAGCTGGATGAGAGTGCACTCCATTGCCCCTTCTAGGTTGTTGATAAAGATGTCAAACGGTACAGGTCACAGCACAGACTTCTGTGGTATCTCAGTTGTTGTGGCCTCCAGGTAAAGAGCCATTGATTGCGACCCTCTAAGCCTGACCACCCAACAAGTTATTTACTCTAGTAGTTGTCTATCCATCTAGACCATAAAATCCCAACTTGGATACAGAGATAGTGTTGAAAGCCTTACTAAAATCAAGGGAAATTACATCCCCTGCTCTTCCCTTGTCCACAGACCTGGTCATTTTATCCTGGAAGGTAGTTTGTCAGGCATGAGTTGCCCTAAATCAACCCATGATGACAGTTTTGTCACTTTCTCCTCATGCGCCTATAAAAGCCTTCCAAAAGGTCATCTGTGATTTTCCCAGGGACTGAAGTGAGGTCAACCATCTTGTTCCTTGTATCATCTTTTTGGTGTTTTTTTGAAGATGGGTGCAACATTTGTCATTCTGGAGTCCTCAGGAAACTCCCCTGATGCCCATGATCTCTCCAAGGTGATAGAGAATAGTCTTGCTATGGTATTGAACTGCTCTGTCAGCACCCTCAGCTCCCTAGACTTACATGGATTGACCTCTTGCAAGTAGTCATTATTTAGCCCTCCTCCACTGCTGGTAATTGTTCTCCTCTGTTTATTTATAAATCTTCACAGATTTATGTTTATCAGAAAACTTTGCTGTCACTGGAGATCAGAGAAATAGATGTTGTCTTCTTTCTTCCATGGCTTCCTGCAGTGTTGTCCCATGTGTGACTGTTGGGGTTTTTTTCCTCAATTCCCTCTTCAATTTTTAGATCATCTCTGCCTTCTAATTTGGAGATAAGACAATTGGAAGATGGGACCGAAGGAGTGTTTGCTCTAACTCAGCTAGTGAAACGTACTCAGTTTGGCCCCTTTGAATCCAAGAGAGTTGCCAAGCTGGAGAAAGAATCGCTCTTTCCCTTGAAGGTAAGGCATGGCATGTGAAAAGCAGTAACAAGGAGTCAGTTTTACCCATGATGAATTTATGCTGTCTAACAGTATGGAGAAAAAGAAAATGTGTGTGGGGGGGTTATCTGGGATGTCTTTTATTAGGCATGCCCTATAATGGACTAGGTAACCAAGTATTCTCTGGGCAAGATACAGAAGAACCAACTAGAGGCTCATTCTGCATGTTTAAAGGGAACATCTTTATAGGAGATAAGGCTCAGCAGATAGTCAGCAAAGCTGCTAGTCTTTCACCTTCTCCATGTGATGATACAAGGGGGACAATGACTGCGGCAGTTCGTTTTGGTTGTTTTAATGAGTCTTCTAAATTTCATTGTATTTGCTTAATGAGCGACATGTGCATTATATTTATGGAATGTGTAGAATAATTTTTTTTTCTCTGTTTTGCATTTGTTTAATTCTTCTCTTGACAAGTTTTGTCAGGAAAAACGCTATGGTAAAAATTTAATTCTGTCTTAGTTTTCAGTAATACCTAAATCGGAAGTAAAGATTTAGAAATGTGACTCAGCTTGGTGGGTGTTTCTGTTGGATTCTCCTCCATTCTTCTGTGTTCAGTCATTCAGATTTTGTGAGAAGTTGGTGGCTATTGCAAGAATTCTTAGGATACAAGTTCATTTTGTTCCCATCTTGCCCCTGGTAGTCTGTCTTAGGCTTAATCATCTGATGATATGACTGATAGATGAAACATGCCTAATGCAAATGTTGAAGCTTGTTTTGTCTCTAACATACATTGAATGGAAACCATTGCAAAAACAGAAAATAAACATCCTTCTTAACTTGGTGTTATTTGTTAGGGCTTTATTATATGCCTGCTTTGCTTGGCAGGTGTTCCAGAAGGATGGGCCTGTGGTATATTTTGACACCTCAAATGAAGATGATTGCAACTGGATGATGATGGTGCGACCAGCCACCGAATATGAGCATCAAAATTTAACTGCCTTCCAGCATGACAATGATATTTACTTCACCACCTCCCGGGACATCCCACCAGGAACTGAGCTGCGAGTGTGGTATGCAGCTTTTTACGCCAAAAAAATGGAAAAGCCAGTGCTGAAGCAGGTCACTAGTATTGCCAATGGTATGTGTGGGGGGCCTTTTTTCATTCCTAAGGGCCGAGTCCTGATAGGAACTGATAGTCCCCTGCTGTAGTAGTTGACAGTGCTGTTTATCAAGTAGTCTGTGACCCTGAGTTCTTAGCCTTTAGAGTCAGGCTCACCTGCATACATGGTTGCCGTGCAGGAAGAAAGCATAGATTCTTCACCTTGATATATGTGAGATTTTGAAAATGGGTGGGCTAGCTGATGGTCCAGCTTCTTCACAGTGAACAAATTTCTTAACTAAAGAACTGGTGGTTGCATCAAAACCATTTCTGGGTAGAAGAGCCAAGGAACCCAAGTGTCAGTGTAAGTCTAAACATAAATGCAGATCTGCTAAAGAAGCCATTCTTTTTCAGTTGTAGTGAAAATGCTTTGGGTTTGCTCAGAACTGTTACACAGTTCTAAAAACCTACTTGTATCTTATTCAGCCTTACATGGGACCCACCAGAATAAGCTAAGCTCAAGAGTGAACTGCCGTGCCACATGACTGCTTGGGCACTGGCAAAGGAAGGCAGCAGATTTTTTAGAATCTGAATTACAATTGCCAGAAATCTTTTGTTCGTCTGCCCCTTTGTTTTCTTCTACTTCTGCATTTTTACAGCTAAAAGGTGTGATCCTTCAGCACTGCAAGGGCATTTTCTTTCTGCTCTGGAGTTGGGATTAGTCCCCGAATGGTATTACTGCTACACTGAGTATCATTTGGGGTGACAAATGGCTTGGGGAGAGGCCATTGCCATTAGTGTGCTTTGTGGCTGATATTGATGGTAAGCACACTCATAAATGCTACAGCTGAATCGATGTGGTTAACAGCTTTTTGAACTCTAAAATGTTTCCAGTTGGTATTAACTGAGAGATTCCATCTTTTTCCTCTTTAGTTTGACCTGTTCATGTATTTTTGAGTGCATATGGGTATTTAAAAATATTGTTTAGGTACATACTGCTTTCTCTGTTCAGCACTTGCACTATACACTCCTGAATATGAAAGCACGTTGTGTGAGATTCAGGCATAAGAATGTCCTGGTTAGGATTTCACAAGAATGTTTTTTGCAGACCTGCTGTTGGGCAAAGCTTTCTGACTATGGTTACTGCCCTCAGCACAGAGCAAGAGAACCAAAGGGTCTGGGAAGTAAAGAAAAGGAACTGTTTTTCCTCTGTTTTTCCATCTGTTTTTCACAGATGTGTGCTTGGTAGTGCTGGAATCTGATAAAGAGGAGAATAAAAACTCTTCAAAATCTTCATCTGCTGTCATCCCCCATAAAAAAACCAAGAAATCCAGCATACCAACAGCTGATCCAGCAGGTATGCAAAATTACAGTATTTTCAAGGGAGGTAGAAGACAGGTATAGATCTAAAGAGCTGTTAGGTCTACCACTTCTATGCAGATACTATGGTTATATAACTTTCAGCAAATATTAATTTAGACAGCATTTGAACGTCTGGGTTTTTCTTTTTATTTTCATGAGCATGGTGCTTAAAATACATATGACAGAGGGGATGACAAACCTTTAGGCAGATGATTTTCATGAAAAAACAGAACTGCTTCTGACTTTGGAGATGGTTAGTGTTGGGGTGGGGGCAATTCCAAAGAAAATCTTCAGACTCTGTGCAAAGTGTAATAGTTCAAATGATTTGATTCTAGAAGAAAACATGAGACTGTGAATGAATGTAGGAACAGTGCTGTTTGGAAGCAAGAGGAACACCGGCCATCTCCAGATTACAATTATACCAGAAGCCTGTTAGAGTTCAGAGTGTTCCAGATTACAGGAACTCAAATTTAAATAAACTTACAAGCAATGAAGATACTCTTGGCAAAGAATATGTGGCTCAGTGGTGTCCTAGGAACTTGATCCCCAGGGTCGATTATGAAGCAATGTCCTCATCCCCCGTAATCCCTGATAAGTGCAACAATGAAATTAAGAAGCCACTTAACACAAACTGCCATGTCTAAAAGTAAACTTAAGAGTATGTAGTGTGCAGATCTGGATCAAAAGAAAAGCACTCTGGGTCTGTTTGTTGAAAAGATTACTTTGCTAAATTTTGCTTAGTAATACTAAAAGTAGCCAGAAGGGGAGTGGAGTTGTTGCAGATATGTACAGAGCAATTAATCAGAAGATCCATCCATTTAACTTTGATACTGTTACAGCTAAAATGTGAAGTTGTCTGGGGAGTTGTCTTTCAGTTTGGCATTGTTGATTTTTCTGAGGTGGGAGGGAAACTGTGAAGAATTTGGACAGCCCCTCCTACACCCTTCATCTTACTGTCTGAAAGTCCAATTTCAATAGAAACAAAATGCTGCTGATTGTATTTTGGGAACTCTAAACTGTTCCTACTGATAAAGTGTTTTGGTGTTTCCAAAACAAAACATGCCTCTTTTGATTCTGACTCTTGCTTCAAGTCATACCAAGTAGTTGCCAACTGATAGTTCTATGCTTCCAAGTAAACTGGGTTGCCCTGCAGCCACCCTGGAAGCCAGAATCGGGAACCTAAACAGGACCTGACTCTTCCTGGCAAACCAGAGCACAACTAGGGTTTCTAAGGTTTACTGCTTGAGGCAGCTGAGGAGCAAGGGAAGTGCAGAGTCAGGGACAATTTTCCAAGACAGACTTTGGTTTTGCAGATAGTGCATTTTCAGTTTTACTTCATGAGACGGATAACAGAGGCTTACATGTTGCTTACCAATATGACTTTTTTTGGTAAAGTTATGCAGAATCTTGGGGTTTAGGTTTGCTGGTTTTGGCCTCCCAAACTCAAGATAAGGTATCTCAAGATAAGAAGGTCTTTATGTAGACTGTGAAGGAGGAATTTCTGTTGCTGAATTGTCTAGTCATTTTTTATGTATTACAGCATGAATGAGATCACACCTCTGTAGCACAGAATGTTGAACGTAACTTGTAACAGGGAACAACCTCTGTCTCAAAGAATCTTTTATTTTGATTTAAGACTCAACAGTGAAAAGGAGGAAGTAAGTTTGTCATCCTGTTGCAGACAGGGTCCTCAGGCAGAGAGGGATGAACTGACTTACTAATGATCATAAAAGAAATCTGGCAGAAACTGAGGCACAATTGTGCTGCCATTCACATAACCTGATTTCAGCATCATCCTTCTCCTCTGGGGCAGTCTTGTAGACTGTGGAATATTCAGCTTTGTGTGTACCAAAAAAATCTGAACCAGTCCAGATTTATCAGATCCTCTTAATAATTCAGGCATAACATCCAAGGACTTAAAGGCAATGGACCACGAACAGAGTAACTGTTTTCCCTTTTTTGTTTTGTTGGGTTTTTTATTTTATTTTTTATTGTTCCACTTCCATTTTCACCCTAATTTATTATCTATTTTCTTTATCTGATACGTGAGCTGATACATTAATTAAAAAATAATTATGGTGGTTTCGTAGAACATCTAATTAATAAAACCGCTAAAAACCAGATTTTCATTGTCCTCACTCTTCTGTTCATCCAAATGTCCGTACTCTGCAATGCTCTTCAGAGAGCAAGGAGGCTTCTCCTGCTTCTGTCCTCAGCTGACCCAGAAGAGGACCGGTAACCCCACTTTTACAGATGCTAAAAATTGCTTTATGTTGTACCTTTGATAATCACAGTTCTTTAGAAAGTGATAAAGGGACCCTCAAGACTTTACAGGGACACCAGTGTTCTCTCCTGGCATCATTTAGTCTCTGTTCTGCCCTCTCATCTGTTCTGATGTTTCAAGTGTTCATGTTTGGAAAGTACTGAAGTGGTCCCAGCTGCCCCTGTGGGCTTCTTACTGCTTAAGTTGTAGCTTGGGATACCCAGGGAGTTACTGCAAGATAAACAAAGCTACGTGGATTTACCACCTTCCCATTTTCAAAGCTGTTTAGTATTTCTTCTTGTTGTGCTTTAGTGAACGTTCCAGAAGGCAGTGGAGCTGCAGAAGCAGAGTCCAGCCAGTGGACGTGTAAAGTGTGTTCATCTGCTTTCCAGGAGCCTCACCTCCTGACAGGTAAGAAGTTCTAGAAATTAATGAGAGTACTGAAAAGCACCAGGAGAATTCTGCTCTTCTGGAGCAGGACACTGTGAAGCCATGCCCCATCCATGATGCAGTAAGATACAGGTTTTAATTTTTATGTTCCTTTAAGAAGAGGAGTAGCGGGGAAGGTAAAACAGTGGTACTTTGGATATGGCAGTGGTCAGTCTCTGGGCTAACAACTGTGATGCTGAATCCAGAAGAAATAAAACTGTTGTCTAGAAGATAGACATATGAATGTTAGGAATATCAAGGATGGGGAGCTGCATGAGCAGCATATAAGGTCAGTGATGCCAGCCCATACCTGGTGATATTGTCTGTCTGGTATTTATGGCACAGATTTAGTAAAGATAATGAAATACATAGGTTTTTCTTCTGCCTTTCATTTGCAGCTATTTTATGCAGTTTTCAAAAGAACTTAAAATATTTAAGAGCTCTGACCATTTGAATCATTTTTGAAAAGGAGTCTTAGGCTGCTAAATTTGGGCATTTGGAAAAACATACCCACTGTCAGGGAGCACAACCTTTTCACAGTGACCTCTTAAAAAATTCAGTCCCTTCATTGCAATGTGTGATAGATGCCGTGCTTTTATTTAGGAAGCTATTGTGTCTGCTTTTGAAATAATTTGAAGTGAGTCTCTGCTAAGTGAGGTTGACCCCATAGACAGGCTTCAGCTGGATCTATCCCTTTGAGTACTTCATGATGGTTTTTTTCCTCCTTCCTCTCTTGTTCTTTCTCATCCACCCAGAACACTTGCTGAGTCACCTGGAACAAGCTAAAGGTGCCCCTCAAACGAGCCCAAATGAGGCTGTTGCAGAGAAAGCAGCAGAGGCTCCTCCTGCAGATCCGCCGGTGAATTGTGATGCAGCCAGTGCCAGTACGGACTCAAGGAGGAGGGCAAGGCGGGGAAGAAAGCCCAAAACAGCAAAAGCAGAAACACCTATCGTCATTGTTGAAGACGATTCTTCAGGTAAAACTAAATGTAAGAAAATGCTAAGCACATATTCCCTCCTATGTCTGTACTGATGCCTTCTCAGAAAGACCTAAAAAGTAGAGACAAGATGGAGGTTTATAGTTATATCACTGAAAGAGATGATTTACAGATTTTGTTAATTATTTCTGAGGCCTTGTCTACACTAAATGTTGCAGCACCTACATTTAGATTACCTGCGTTCTCCTGTGATGGTTTTAGTAATGGAGAGGCCCAGAGAAACACAGGATAGTCGTTATGAAAGACCTGCCTAGCTTTCTGCAGGAAGGAACAGGAAAGAAAGCATCCCCCCTCTCAAGAGGAGATACCTTCCTCTTTCTACCATAAGGTTTATTCTTCAAAGGGACCTTTTTCACGTCCCTTTTTTTTTTTACATCCCTTTAAGGGAAGTTCTAGTAGAAAATCTCATGATGCATAGTCAGCTGGGCCTTTAGTAATAGGTTGGAAATTACATCTCTATAAGAGATGCTGGCTACATCTTACTTGTCAATCAGTAGCCACTTTCTCTATCTTGCAAGTGCTATCTACTCATTAGCAACCCATTATTTGTCATTGACAAGTAACACGTTTGTGGACAAGTGTTCAGTGCCACATCTCATCTCAAATTCTGCGTTTGAGGTTTTATTTCTAGTTATCTGCATTTACACTGTATTTTTGTGATGTGTTTGCAGTGGAACATGTAACTGACGCCGTAAGTGAGGTCCCACCAGAAGAGGTAGCTCTGCCTTCAACTGCAGAAGACAGGATTATGGAATTGGTGTTAGGAAAGGTGCCTAGCACCACAAATAGCATCAGTTCAGTGACAAAGTAAGTGTTCTGGAATAAGAACTTCCTCTTGGGATTAATTAAGATTATGTAGTGTGTAACAACTCTCCTCAACTTCTGGGTGCACAGATACTCTTTTTTTATTGGCATAAAATTGTGTGATGCTGCTGCTGCTACAAGAGAGACTTTGAGCGCCACAAAGGCAGCTTGTGTGCTGGATGGAGGGTAGTGCGCAGATGGTGAGATATTGGTGGTAGAATGTTGGAGTATAAACCATGAGAATTTCATTTTGCAGCATGTTACTGCTTTTGTTTAGTGTGATTTCAAAAGCCTCCTGCAGCTGCAAGGTGGAATATTACTTGCGTTGAACGTTGGTGGTAAAACAGAAAAAGAGGTCTTTTGCTAAAAAATTATGCTAACCATTATTAGTCTTCAGTCTTTGTCACCTCAACTCATGAATGACTTCATGTTGATTTCTGCGTGTGATACTTCAACTTTAGAACAGTGGGAGGGGAAAACTTCACTATAACAGAACCTCAGGGAGACTCTTAAATATAGTTTGATTTATTTAGAGTCTTTTATGTCTTTTTATTTTGGTAAAACGGGCTTTTTGAAATTTTTTTTGTATAGTAAAGCACTTGATTTTTCAAAATCAGTTAGTAATGTTATATAGTGAAGTCCTTAGCAGAGCTGTCAGAAACACGTCGCATTGGGTGGAAATAGAACGGTACTGCTTCCTAGCGCCCTGCTGCCCTCTGATCACATACGCCTTTTGCATGTGGACTGCCACGCTTTCTCTGCTGCAGTAGTGCTGATGTTTTCAGAGGATAAGCAGAACAGATCCTTTATGTTCCTCTGAGGGGCCTGCAAAGAGAATCTCTGAGGCTGGTGGCTGCTGGTTTTTTCCTCGTTTGTGCCGGGTGAAGATAATTTGGAGTGAGCTGCACTCTGACATCTGCCGCTTTCAGGGGGTGGCCAGGAGGGCGCCTTGGCAATGAGGAAGGTCCAGGCTCCGCTCCCTTCAGCCAGAAGCTGAGCAGAACACTCCTCCAAATTTTGCCAGCTGGTGGCATTCTTCCTTGCAATCTGTGGGATACCTTTCAGTCCCTGCCTTTCTTTCTCTAATCCAGTAGGTTTGCTCATCACCAAAACACCATGTCCCTCAAAAGAAGTTTAATTCTCTCCAGTAGACATGGTATACGGCGGAAGCTGATAAAACAACTTGGGGAGCACAAGCGAGTCTATCAATGCAGTATCTGCAGTAAGATCTTCCAGAACAGCAGCAACCTCAGCAGACACATCCGCTCTCACGGTGGGTTTGCTTTTGCCTCACTTGTGTTATTGATTTTGTCTCTTGTTGGTTCCACTTTTGAATAAAAGATCTAGCCTATTTTTAGATACTGGGCTACATAATGTTAAGAGAGTTCTTTTCTTTTTTTCTTCTTTTTAACTCTCTCTAGGAGACTCTTCAAGTTATGCAGACCAAAGCATGGAAAGATAGTTGGCATGATGACAGCTGAAATTAGAGTATTTAAAATTTGAATTTAGGTACATATTTTAAACGAGGTCAAGGATATGATGTTTTTTCCAAAACTATTCTTGCCTTTAAACATATACATATATCCCCGCCACCTTCACGGGAACTTGGGTAACATCGCTGTGTAAATGTCAGCTGAGTGTTTTTTTAGCTTGTGATCTGCAGTTCCAGGGGTTTGCGACCTACTTCTAAGGATTCCGTGAAAAATAATCACTGAAAAAAGGTGGGGGAGCCAAACAAAATTGCTGTCAAAATTGTTGAAAAAGGTTACAATCCATCATTTGTATCTCCTGAATTACTGCAGCTTCTCATCACTTGCCTGTTTGTTTGCAGTTGTTTGTGCTTTGTTTTCCCCTGCCTTGCCTGGAGTTTATTATTATCAGTCACTGACTACTTTCTTTTTTTTATTTTATCTTGATTGATCCCCTCAGGTGACAAACTATTTAAATGTGAGGAATGCGCAAAGCTGTTCAGCCGTAAAGAGAGCTTGAAGCAGCATGTTTCATACAAGCACAGCAGGAACGAAGTGAGTGGAAATGACTAGCAGGCTCTTCTAAGTTAGATGAAAATGTGCAGTGTGCTTCCAGGTGCTCGCTGGGGAGCTTGAGTCAATTATATTTGAGCAGATATCCATGTGAATAAGTGAGACAAGACTGACAGGGAGAGGTAACATCTCCTGTTCGAACCACTAATGAATTTGCAAAGTGTGGACACTCTTTTGAGCATACAAGTCCTTTCTCGTGTCTGAATTTCCTATAGAAAGTTGTTTTCAGGCATCAGATACAGCAGGACAAGCTGGAGTTAGCTGGACCTGCATGATCTAGAGGCGAGTTCTGACTTCAGTTTCTGGTACTCAATAGGATTGTTCCAGTCTTGTTTGCTTGTCCTATTTCATTTTTTCTCACCTACAGCATCATTTAATGCTTGAACTCTCTGGGTAGAGGCTGTGTCGTTAAGGGCTGTGTGCGTGTGTCACTGTACAGCATTTACAGCAGCAACACCGTGTCTGTTGGAGAGAACCTTTCAGTGCTGCTGCCGTATGAATATTAAACATGCCTACAGTGGGACCTTACTGGTGAATATTTCTGTTGGTGCTTGGCATCAGGGTCCTAAGATCTCAGATTGCTGGCATCTGTTCTGGAGCTGGAGGATGAGTCAGATTACATCTTGGTTCTCAAAAATTCTGTCTCTGTGTTGGACCAGGGGTCATCAGGAAGACAGCTACATGCACACAGGTGCATGGCCTACTTTTATTTTGAGTAGAGCTCAGATGTAGGAACACGGCAGGATGATAAAGCATCAGAGTTTTGTATCAATGATATTTAAATGTCCTGTCAAAGGAAGAAAAATTGGAAAAGACAGAAACAGAAAAAGTAGTTGAGATTTAGAATTTCTGTCAGACATGACTTGGCTTTTCTCCCTCTTAAACACCTACTGTTTGCAATCCTCAGGTTGACAGTGAGTACAGGTACAAGTGCACCACGTGTGAAAAGGCCTTTCGGATAGAGAGTGCATTGGAATTCCATAACTGCCGGACAGGTGAGAATGGCTAACCGTTCTGCTTCCTGTCGCCTCTACTCCGTTTTGTGGGGATGTCTGCAAATCCATCTCAGCACAGTAACTCCAAAGGGGGAGTAAGCATTTAGATTTTAATTTTTTTTTCATCACAACAAGCAACCTGCCTCTCTCCTGCCCCCTTTCCCTCATTGCTGTGATAAGAAAAGTACAGCCAGTAGTCTGTAGAGCAACACATCCACTTCTGTATTGCTTTCTTTAGTATCTCCTGCTCACCTGTCTAATATCCTCACTGGCATTTCATTTGTATGTTCACAGATACCCTGTCACCATCTCTGTCCTTTTTCACCTCATTGCTTTGAAGTAGAGGAACTGGAAAGGGGGCCAGTTTCCTGGGATTAGTTTTCTTCTGTGTCAAGGTTTAGGATCAGTCTGCTAGAACTGTAACAGATGCTCTCTGTTATCCCCTCTTTCCCCTGCAAGAAGGGGAAGAGAAAGGGAATAAGGGAAAGAGACTTAAGTATGGATCACTGTTGGCCCTCCTCCCCTCCCAAATGAGGAGAGAAAGGGAATGAGAGAGACTTATGGATTAGAAAAGAAAACTGAAACAGCTTTAATGAAGATAATAATAATAAAATGGAATATATACAAATATATACAAAACCCTTGCTTTACACTGAATATGACATACATGAGATGGAATCCCTTGTTGGTCAGTTTAGGGTCACCTGTCCTGGTTGTTCCTCCCCACAGCTGCAGCCTCTTACTTTTGCACCTCCCGATGTGCTACACAAGATGTAGCAGTGGTGTTGGTCTGCACACACCACTCCTTGGTAGTAACTCTAAACACCAAGCGTTATCACTGCTAGAAGCAGACACTGTCTGCAAAAATATGCTGTTAGCTTCAGAAAGTGCAGTCACCTAGAGACTCAGCTGAAAAGTAAAATCACTGAACAGAATTAGTTATTTTCTGACTCAAACCAGGACATTCTATTTTCTCATGCTTTCTCTCTTTAGACTTGCAGTAGTCTCTCTAGGTGGTTTTCTTCTTGGTATCACTAGAACTTGTCCTTTTCTCCCATGGCCATCCCTGGTGGTTACTTATGTTATTTATGCTGGTTGATCTCGTGCTTAGAAAATGACATTGTGACTACTTCTATGCACCTGTGATAACTGCTAGTCCAGACTCACCTGGGTAATTGCCCCTTACAGCACCATTCAAAATAGGTTTCATCATTTCCTTTCAGCAGGTACAGCTTGTATAAAAACTCAGCCTTATGAAGATGGAAAGTAGTGCCAAGTAACCCCAGTGTTCTGTTTATTCAAAGACAGCAGCTTATTTTTTCTCTGAGCTGATTATTACCAAAATGAGCAGCAGCTTTTGCTCTCTTCTTTACCACATCAAACTGTTACTACTTTTATAATTGGTGTGGCATTGGCAGATTCCGTCTACAAGACTGTGCTCTCACGTTGCAACAAAAGGCTCAATTACTGAACACAAAACAAAGTCCCCTTAGGCCCATTATCACATAACAGTCTGGAGATTTTATATTTTCTTCTGGAATACTCAGTACTGGCTGGTATTAGGAACCAGTGCCAGCAGGGGTATTGTGGCACTTAGACGCAGCTGTTCATGTGATGTTGTGTTGCTGTATATGCAGTGATTTTTACCAACATTAAAAACTTGAATCAGCTGTAACAGAATCACAGAATCACTCTGGTTGGAAAAGACCTTTAAGATTATCAAGTCCAACCACCAACCTAACTCTACCATGTCCACCGCTGAACCATGTCCCCTGGTCCCACGTCTTCATTTCCTTTAAACATCACCAGGGATAGTGATTCAACCACCTCCCTGGACAGCCTGGTCCAGTGCCTGACAACCCTTACACCATGTGTCTGAGGGTGTTGTCCAAATGCTTCTTGAATATTGTCAGACTTGGTGCCATTACTGCTTCCACAGGGAGCCTGTTCCAGTGCTCCACCACCCTATGGGTGAAGAACTTCTTCCTAATGGCCAACCTAAACCTCCACTGGCACGTCTTGCTACCATTCCCTCAGAATCATTGGTCACCAGAGAGAAGAGATCAGCTCCTGCTCCTCCCCCTTCCCTAAACAGAATCCATTCCAAATGTATTTTTAATATATGCTTTGCCACAATGGAAATAGCCCATGTGAGAAGGTTATGATGCAAGAGTCGGTGTTCAAGTTAGCGTCATACATATTTATCGCATTTAAAGAAATGTCCTTCAGTGCATTGCAGCACTATTTAAACTCATAGGTAGCAAAAATAAACTCAATGTGTTGTTTGATGTTTGTTCTCTTTCTAATATATGGATTTATTTTTAGTAATAAATATTTAATGATGGATTATATGTTAAAAGTCAGGTCTAACAAAAGAACTTGCTGTCTCACAAACATGCAAAGCCTGTTTTCATCTGTAAAGAGCTGCATGGTTTCTCTTGCTTACAGATGACAAGACATTCCAGTGTGAGATGTGTTTCAGATTCTTTTCTACAAACAGCAATCTTTCAAAACACAAGAAAAAGCACGGGGATAAGAAGTTTGCATGTGAAATCTGCAATAAGATGTTCTACCGGAAGGATGTCATGCTAGACCATCAAAGACGGCACTTGGAAGGTAAGTATACTGCAGATCAACCTAATTATTACCCTTGAAACAGCAGTAGAGGTGGGAAGGTTAAGGAAATGATTGTGCATTAGATTCTTCTGGATGTTAGCTGTCATGTTTTTGTCAGTTACCTGATCTGGCGTAGCAGATTTCAGCAAAATTTGACATTATAAAAAATAATAGTAATGGATCCTGGAGAAGAGTTGCCTAATTTTATGAAAAACTTTCTAGGAGGTGCGCCTACCTTTTTTTTGAGCCTCACATGATTGGATCCAGTGCTACTATAAAGTTGCTTGGCTTGTTATGCAAAATGTTATTTTAATGATACCTTTTTCTTTCTTTGAATTCTGTTCTTTAAGAAAAAAGTGTGTTAACTTGAAAATTTGAAGGCAGAGAATTAAATTGCAATGCACAACTGAAAGTGACTGCTGTATAAATACAGTATAAATGAAAGGCTGTGTGATGTTATGTTTCAAAACCTTGAGAATATATGAAAATGAGATTATAAGAGTTTACTGTTCAAAATCTCAAATATCTAAGGATTTTTTAGGTACTCAAAGACTCTGGAAAAACTTGGGTGATGGTAGATTGCTGAAATACGTATTAAAATACCTCTAGTGATCTAGATGATAAAACCTAAGGTGATTTTAAAAAAGCAACCAAATTGTCTGATTTGGTGTTTTGGGCATAGCCGACCATCATTGCTCTTATGATTCAGACCTTTGTGTCGTTAAGTAGAGGACAACTAGAGGACAAGGGGTTGAATGGCAATGGCAAGGCATCTCATGTTTAGCTGTCGCAGAGCAGCAGCAGCCCTTTTACTCCCTAGAAGTAGCAGAGAAAGAGGTGAGCAATAAAGGTGGTGCTGGATGGTTGCCTCTCTTCTTAGAGACTGTGAGGGGGAATTTGTTGGTCAGGTATCTGACCAAAGTGCCAAGGCTTCCTACATCTGCCTGTTTCCAGGTGTTGACAGTGAATGTCTGTTTTCAGACGCTTTATAGTTGGTGTAATAACCAATAGGCCATAGTACCTCACTTTGGCAGACTGCTTTTATATTCTCAAGACACTATTTCAATTTAGAAATAATCCTTTTATCCGCAATTAAATTCTGCATTGACGTTTTTCCCAGTGTTTCAGTCTTCTTCAGTATTCACCTGAAAGGGCATGCAGATTGGAGTGGAAAACCATGGTTTATTTTTTTTGTTTTGTTTTTTTGATGGGGACTGTTCTGTTAAGGGGTGCGGCGTGTGAAAAGAGAAGACTTTGATCACAGCACGGAAAACATGGTTCGCTACAAGAAGGAGCCTTCGGGATGCCCTGTGTGCGGGAAGGTATGCATCTTTGCCAGCCTCTGCCGTGTGAAGCTCTGCACTGTAGCTCCAAGGATACTACGCCGGGGTACAGTGCGCA
The DNA here is from genome assembly GCA_013400335.1 of Eurystomus gularis. Lineage (NCBI taxonomy): Eukaryota > Metazoa > Chordata > Aves > Coraciiformes > Coraciidae > Eurystomus > Eurystomus gularis. The sequence goes on along the minus strand of VZZY01013091.1, from coordinate 198,637 downwards.
CCTCCACCCAGCACCTCCAAACGAGTTACTGTGGCATAACAAGTTACCACCCGTGTATTAAACCACAACAGCAGCCAACCTGAACGGGCACATGGCCTGCCAAAAGGTTGAGGTGAATGACTTGCACTGAGGTACCTGCCAAGTCACGTTACCATGCAGCTGGGACAAGCACATGGTCAGTGACCAGCGAGCCCTGTCACCCAGCCAAGATGTTACTTGTTAAACTGCCTTGGCTCCATTATATGTCCAAGCCCACTGTGGCCATGGATGGTTGGAGCTGTTGGGACAAAGATAAGAACAAGACTGAAGTTCAGAGTAGACTTTTTTAACATGACATGTAGTACAATGTAGAATGTAACATGACCACTGTGTCTGTCAGTGGCATTTCCCTCTCTTATGTCTCATTTCCCTTATAGCTTATATTAGTTAGAGTGAAGTTTTTCTGCTGGAATGGAAACAGCTGGAGTTGATGGTGTGCATTGGGAATAATTTTCTGTTAGAAATCAAAGTGAATTCATGGTATAGTCATGGCATCGTTGCATTTGGGTATGTAGCTCTCATGATCTTAAGTTGCTGTCACCACAGGTACAAAGACTGTGGGTTTAACTAGTGGTTTTATAAATGTTTAATGATTTGTGGTACAAGATGTACTCAAGCAACTCTTAAGTAGCTTTTGATGCTTTGGACATGTTCCATACCAATGAAGGTAGATTTTGTGGATGTCTTTTTATAGATGGGTGGAACATTCGTGATTCAAAAGACACTGTCTAAATATTTCTAAATCTACCCTGTGTACTTCTGTTGCAGCCTTTTTGGGAGTCCACCTTTGATGAATAGCCAATTTCAGTCAGTTCCTTGGAACTGCACACTTGAATTTCGCTGTGCCAGCAGTTTCTGATAACAGGATAGATAACAGGAGCTCCTACATGTTTCTGGCCCAGCTGAATAAAACAGGACAGTAAATATGTTCTGTGCCATCCATTGGATAACTTGCAAAGAACTGTAGCCCTGCCGGACGTGATACAAAACCCTTCCTTCTTTCTTTTCTTTTAGGTATTTTCATGTAGGAGCAATATGAACAAACACCTTTTAACACATGGAGACAAGAAATACACTTGTGAAATCTGTGGACGCAAATTTTTCAGGGTGGATGTGTTGAGAGATCATATTCACGTCCATTTTAAGGTATTGTGTTAATAATGTATTAGAAAAGGCATGTTACTTAGCAGACACATAAACGTATCAGTAAATATATTGAGACTGTTATGGTCACACCTTCATCCTGGCAACACAATAGTGATTATACACCCTGCGCAGTGATGTTTCTACAGCAGCCTAGCGTGAGTTGTGGTCTGATTTAGCCATGGCTCTGTTTCTACATCTGGATTCCTACAGAGTATGTGGACTGTGAGATTTGAAGTTCTTTCAGCTACCACTGCAGAACACTGTTCTGAATGCTGCGGAAAAATCATCTCTGTGACCTTGGGTGAATCGCAGAGGTTGCTCTGCTTAAAAAGCAGGGAGAATAACTTAACAGGAAGGCTGCAGGCAGATGTACAGTTCCAGTTGTAGTTTGGTTGGGCTGAGGGGTTACTGTCATCCCCTTTCTTTGTCAGAGAAAAACAAACAAGGGAACTAATTGTTCCTGCCATTTTCATGCCAGTGATTCTCTCGTATATGCCAACATAACTGCCTGTGTATTGAGTTCCTTACTGGGTTTTATCGAAATGTTCCAAATCACAAAAAAAACCCCTGTTAATAGTGCTTAACCAGATCCAGATTATTTAGACATAACTAGATTAATGCTGAATTGTAAGGAATTGAATGGAAAGGGAATTGTATCACTCACTGGTGCTCATAAAGATGCTTTTATGGATGTAATATTGTACCAATTGAGTCTCTGTTTACAGTAAAGTTCCTTTTATACACAAAAAGTTATTATTTGTGTGGATAAACAGTTGTTCCTTGTTTAGTGATGGACAGAGGAACTTTGTTTAGCTGAACTGAATGAAGCAGGAGGGTGTTTTAAATAAATAATGTTACAGTAATTGTTAACACAAGGCAGTCTGCATGGCAACAAAAGCTGACTAGGAACTACCTTTTGAAATAGAAATTTAATCTGTTGAAACAGAATATTCTTTCCCACCCTACACAGGACATAGCACTAATGGATGATCACCAGAGAGAAGAGTTCATTGGTAAAATTGGAATCTCCTCAGAGGAAAACGATGACAACTCTGATGAAAGTGCAGATTCTGAGCCTCACAAGTATAGCTGCAAAAGGTGCCAGGTAGCTTTAAATACTTTCAAATTAACTTGTTTGGGGATGGGGGGAATTGGGTGGACATGTCTATAAATTATGCAGAATTTTAAGTAACATTAAGAGTTCACAAAGTGTTACCTCTCATATATAAAAGTGAATGCTAAATGCTTAAAAAGATAAACACAAACTTAAACTTACCTGTGTTGAAGGAAGCAAGCATGCAAAAGTGCAGGAAGAAACAATAAAGGAACATTAAAATCTTATGCAACCTTTTAATTATGTGCAAATTAAAATCCTTATAGCATTTCTGAATGATACAGTCCACAAATTGATTAATCCTCCAGCCTGGAGGATTAAGACTGCTGCTTATGTTCAGTGTGACTGCTTATTCTTGGCCTACTCTATTACTAATAGAGTGGCATTAGAAGTACTGCTGGAATATACTGTGCTCCATTGTCAACTGAGAGAGGAAGACTTTGAACCTCTTACTGTGTGGCTTTTGCCATTTTGTAAAGGAGTAATGGGAAAGAACAGGGTCCTTAAGGCCTGTCTGGATTTCACGCCCTTACTGGGTGAGCACGCTTTGCAGCGCCAGGTAGAACATAAATGAAATCAGTGAGAACAGCAAAAACTGGTTGAACTGACACAGGGACAGGGGAATTTTGGTAGTTAAGCCACTGACTCGGCCCCTGGAAACTGGAGCTTATTTCACAGTCTACTTTTTACTCTAAGTAAAAGTGCTTAGCTTATCATCATTTTAAAGACACGGAGATAATAATACTTCCGTTTTCTGTTCTTATCTGCGAGCTGGTTTTAAGCGCAAACTGATTTTAAGCTGATGTCAGTAAGCATAAGAAGATGTGGCATCACAGCAGTGAATCATTTGCTTGCTTTCCGCGTGGCGATTTTAATGCCTGACACTTAATGGGTACATAAACTATATAAAATGGTTTGTTTCCAGATGAGGGCAATGGTGCCATTCAAATTAGAAAGCTCTTCTTGGAAGCTGGGGTTTTTAGCGCTTTTGCAGGTGTTTGCGAGGTAAGCAGTTGTGTAAAGCAACAACTGTGGAAAATGAGTGTTACCTGTGATGGGATGGGGAAGCTCTTCTTGGCTAAAAATATCTGTTCATGCATTCCCAAGGGAGAACAACATATGAATGAGTCACACCTTCACCAAGCTATGCAGTGCTGTAAGAAATGCTCTGACTAGTTCCAAAACTGGAGCAAAAGGTCCTGTCTATCGTAGTTGTAGCACTTCCGAGAGCTGAGCTAGAATCACTGACCTGCAATGCCAACTCCAATACCAACTCTTCTGGAGCAAGTGCCAGAGCTTACTATGCAGTGTGAGAAGCAGAGATACCATCTTAAGCTAGTTTTCCAAATGAGTTAACTGATGTCCTGTAGCAATGTGCTTGTAATGGCCAAAGAACTTCAGGCCTAAATCCAGCTTTCACAGATGTTTTTCATCTAGTGATACCCAGGAAATTTATGTCTACTGGCTCCAACTCGAGACCACAGTAATGTGTTACTAGATTGTTGCTGTTCACAAGGACTTTTTCCCCTTCCATTCACTATTGGTTCATTCCACAGTTGACTTTCGGCAGAGGGAAGGAGTACCTGAAGCACATCATGGATGTTCACAAGGAGAAAGGCTATGGCTGTAGCATTTGTAACCGACGTTTTGCCTTGAAGGCAACTTACCATGCACACATGGTCATTCATCGGGAGAACCTGCCTGATCCTAATGTGCAGAAGTAAGATGACATGTGGGACTGATAAGAGGAGCTATTTTTTTGAAGTTACAGTGGCTCTGCCACTTGATGCTTTTAGAGAATTGGGCTCTACTAAAATATCTGAAACTGTGTAGTGAGTGTTAAAAAGTTTATTAAAAGCTTGAAATACATATATGTCACTAATGTTTCACTTCACAAAGATGATTAGGTAACAGCCTCCTAGTTTGATGTTTGTAAAGTATTAACCTATGATTTTGGCAAATACTTTCTAAAAATGATGATTTTAGCAATACCAGACTGCTCCAAGCTTGCAGTGAACTCGGGGTTGTTTTACAGCTCATTTAAAAATTATATTTATGTTTCAAGGAACTTTTTAGAGTAATTAGTGTTACCAAATGAAATACAGTTACTGACAGAGATGCCTGAAAACCATCTCAGTCTCAAGAAAAGAATGACAATTTTTGGTCTCTGGTTTCAGATACATCCATCCATGTGAAATCTGTGGAAGGATTTTTAACAGTATAGGAAATCTGGAAAGACATAAGCTTATACATACAGGTAAAAATGTTGTGTTTCTTTATTACTATCAATATTAAAAAGAAATTTCTGTTTGCAGTACATGCCTTATTTTTTTCAGAAGGAAATAAGTTAAGGGTTTTTACTGTAAGTTACAATAAGATAAACGTTTTATCTATGCTTTTTAAGGTAGACCACTTTTCTAAAGGAGATAGTATTAATGAAGATATTTAGTCTAGGCACACAATCCAGATTCTTAGTTAATATGATGCAGGATTCATCTGCTAAAAATCCTAACTCTTTATTCCTTTCTTCCCCAAATTCTTATCTTCTCACCATTACACGTGCTGAAAACTGCTACTGCAAAATCATTTTTAACAGTTCATTGTTATTTCATGCTATTCAGTATTTTCCTGCTTTGGGCTTTTTGTTTGTTTGTTTTTCCAGATCTCTCACAAAAAGCCAGCTTTCCTCTCTCTCTAAAGTCTTGTAGTTTAGTTTGGGCCGCAATAGGCATGAAAGATGTGGTTCACAACACAGGTGGACTGTTGCCCTCTGGTTCACCAGTTTAGACTGTTCTTAGGAGATGCACATTCTTCATTAACATTTTTTTTTTGTTTATGTTGTCTTTTACATTTATTTTTAAGGTGTAAAAAGTCATGCTTGTGAGCAATGTGGCAAATCATTTGCTAGAAAAGACATGTTAAAAGAACATATGCGAGTCCATGATAATATCCGAGAATACTTGTGTGCAGAATGTGGCAAAGGTATGTCTAATGCCTTGTTTTCCCTTAATTCTGATACTGAATGGCAGGTGACTATCTGAATGAAAACTACTTCTGTTCTTAGAATATTGGGAACATCTTTGGAGTACTGTACTTTTTGCGAGGTAGAAACTGTGTTAGTTGGGAGCCTTACAGATACATAAACTACCTCTAATTTTATACAGTCTGGTTTCATGGCCTGTAAGACAAAACTGACTTTAATAACATTTGCTTTTGTCACATTGAGGAGTGCTTGCCTGACTGAATTCCAATGCATTTGCAGCACAGAAGTGAACAGAAGTTATTTTTTTTGTTCTAGGCTGTTTTGAGTCTTAAGAAACGCATTAAGAGTCTTAGTTGCTTTGACTTTTTTAATTGTTTGCATTAAGACTTGAACATATCTGAACCGGTATTTTAGAGGAAGGCAGTAAGTCTGATATCTCTAATGATGTTTTGTCTTTGCTTGTCCTTGGTGCTTTGATTCTTCCTCAGTAGTTACTTAGATGTTTTCCAGAGCTTGCCTGGAATTAGGGAATCACAGAATTATAGAATGGTTTGGGTTGGAAGGGACCTTAAAGATCATCTATTTCCAATCCCCCTGCCATGGGCAGGGACACCTCCCACACCTCCCACTAGACCAAGTTGCTCAAAGCCCCATCCAGCCTGGTCTTGAACACTTCCAGTGTTGGGGCATCTACAGCCTCCCTGGGCAACCTGTTCCAGTGCCTCTCTACCCCGAGTGAAAAACTTTTTCCTAATTTTGAATCTAAATCTACCCTCTTCTAGTTTAAAGCCATCACCCTTTGGCCTATCGCTACAAGCCCTCGTGTAAAGTCCCTCCCCAGCTTTCTTGTAGGCCTCCCATTATTACAATAACAATGGTAATGTGCACTGAAAAACATGCAGCAGATACAGCTCTTGGCTAACAACATGATCATCCTGAGTTCTCCTCTGGAGGTAGAAGCAGTGGACTAATTATCATGCTGTACCTGTCTCACAGGAATGAAGACAAAACATGCACTTCGTCACCACATGAAACTTCATAAAGGGATTAAAGAATATGAATGCAAGGAATGTCACCGAAAATTTGCACAGAAAGTCAACATGCTGAAGCATTACAAACGACACACAGGTGAGGCCTCTATAAAGATGTACAGCAATTCCACTGAATCAGTTAAATGCTTCCCGAAAGTACTCTTACCTAGTGTTCCTCATACACTCTGACTGTTCTATTTTTAAGATATTCATAGAATTCCAGGTTGGAAGGGACCTCAAGGATCATCTAGTCCAGCCTTCAGTGTAGTTTAAGTGAGATGAGCTACCACCCTGACAAGATGAGTCTTGAAACTGTCTAATGTAGGGGAATCCACCACCTACCTTGGGAGACTATTCCAGTGTTTAATTGTTCTCATTGTAAAAAACTTTCCTCTAGACTCCAATCAGAATTTCCCCAGGAGCAGCTTGCAGCCATTACCCCTTGTATTTTCCATGTGATTCCTTGTAAAAAGGGAGTCTCCTTCCTCTTGGTAGCCACCCTTCAAGTACTGGTACATGGTGATAAGGTCTCCCCTAAGCCTTCTCTTCTCAAGGCTGAACATACCCATTTTTCTCAGCCTTTCTTCATACAGCAGGTCTTCCAGTCCCCTGACCATCCTTGTGGCCCTTCTCTGGACCCTCTCCAGCTTGTGCGCATCTTTTTTGTATTAGTGGAGACCAAAACTGAACGTAGTACTCAAGGTGTGGTCTGACCAGCGCCGAGTAAAGCAGGAGAATGACTTCTTTATCTCCACTAGTGATGCCCCTCTTAATGCAACCCAGCATCCTGCCGGCCTTCTTTGCTGCTGCAACACAGCAATTGCTCATGTTGAGCCCACTGTCCATCAAGACCCCCAGGTCCCTCTCCACAGGGATGCTCTCCAGCCAGGTGGATCCCAGTTTGAACTGGATTCCTGGGTTATATGTTCCCAGGTGCAACACCCTACACTTATTCCCATTGAACTTCATAAGGTTTGTGCTAGCCCACTCCTCCAGCCTGTCCAGATCTTCCTGGAGGGTGGCTTTCCCCTCTGGAGTGTCAGCCACCCCACTCATTTTTGTGTCGTCCGCAGATTTCACCAGGGTGCTCTTAATTCCAGCATCCAAGTCACTTAGGAGGATATTAAACAGCATTGGGCCCAATATTGATCCCTGGGGGGACCCCACTTGTGACTGGTTGCCATTTTGAGAATGAACCATCTACCACCACCTGCTGGGTATGGCCCGTCAGCCAGTTCCCCACCCACCGCACAGACCATTTGTCTAGGTCGTAATGAGTCAGTTTTTCGAGGAGGAGGCTGTGGGGGGACCATGTTGAAAGCCTTGGAGAAGTCCAGAGAGACTATATCCACCACTCGCCCTTCATCAACCAAGCAGGTTACTTTGTCACAGAAGATGATTAGGTTTGTCAAGCACGATTTTCCCCTGATGAATCCATGTTGGCTTTTCCCAATTACATGCTTCAGTTTACTTGTGACAGTCTCCAGGAGGATCCGCTCCGTAACCTTCCCAGGGATTGATATGGGGCTAATGGGTCTCATATGCAGATAACATAGTTTTGTTGCTTTCATGTTTTGCTGTTTTTAAGAGGGGTGGTTTTGGCCTACGGTAGATTGGTTTTAAGTTAGTGTTCAGGTTCTCATTTCCCAAAACAATATTTTACCTCCCACTTCAACTCCTCTTTGATTAATTTTCTGCCAGATACAACATTGTGGATAAAAATAGCTAGTGAAGCTGAGCTGCTTCTACTTGTTTGGCTGTAGTTTATTCTTATTTTTTTTAGTCATATGAGACTTGCAATAGTCACGGATGCCTTGGACTATTTTCACTCTGATGCTAAATGTGCTCTTCATTCAGGAATCAAAGATTTCATGTGTGAGCTCTGTGGCAAGACGTTTAGTGAGAGAAATACAATGGAGACTCATAAGTTGATTCATACAGGTAAGTCCTCTAAAAAACAGTACCCAAAGGCGATAGCTTAATTTTGTTCCTAGGCTTGCTTTAGACTTGCCAGTCTTGGAACTAGTGTTACATGTGAAGTTACCAACATAACAGCATTCCTCCTGTTGAGATGCTGACAATACAATACTCCTCTTTGGGGGCTGAGTTGCTAACAGCATTTCCTTCCATCTGCCACCAGTAGGAAAACAGTGGACGTGTTCAGTCTGTGATAAGAAATATGTCACTGATTACATGCTACAGAAGCACATCCAGCTGACTCATGATAAGGTAGAAGCCCAGAGCTGTCAGCTGTGTGGGACAAAGGTTTCTACCAGAGCATCCATGAGTCGACATATGAGGCGTAAACATCCAGAGGTGAGTTAGTTTGGCAGGTAGACTGTGGGTTGGTTGGTTTGATTTTTATGTTTGTTTTGTTTTTTAAAAAAAAGTTTATGGCCTTCAGTGACTTGAAAGGAATTACTTTTTTCTTTTCCCCTGTTGTTTTGGGGCCAGTGTTGTTAAGCATGCACGTAACTGAATCAGCCCTTTCATTATGTTATGTTTTAGTAGCAAACATATCTATCTGATTGTCAGTCCTGAAAAATGAAGCTCTTCTGATTATTTTAAATCTCTTTTATTTTTCTGCCTCAGCTTAAACGTATATTTTTTCATGTTTTGTCTTCATCCATTAGGGAGTATAATTGATTCTTTTTCCCCATTGTGTTCTCTTGTATTCAGAAGTGATCTGAAAGAAGTGGTGAATAGAGAGGTGATGGCAGCATCTGCTGATAATACAGAATTATTCTTAGTGTTAAAGATGAGTGCTGACTGCAGAGTATCTGGGATTAGAGGGCTGTTTTGTCTGACCCCAGCAGGGCTTTTTCAGTGGTCTAAATTTCTGAATAGCTATTGTGTTTCTCTTCAGCATGTCTTCTTTAGGTTGACTAAGACTTGTCCATTCCATTTGAGGCTTTTTTCTTTTTTTCCACTCTCATTTTATCATTAGTATTGCTTTGCCTTGCACTGTCCCTATTTTTTATCATCATGACTGGGAACGAAATTGGCAAAAAAGCTTTGTTTATTGATTTTTTTGATTAAAAATGCAGCTACATATCTGCAGTCCGGAAGGCAATTTGTCTCTGTTCTTTGATAAGCTGAGATGTATCGATTTAGCTGAAAAAATGGAGTAAGACACCGCTGATAAGTTCAAAAATAGAAATGCTAAGTTGTTTGGTTTTTTTCAAACACATTGTTTGTTTTCTACAGAATTCATCATTTCCCAGTGCGTTGTGTTCTGTCTAGAATATGAACATAAACATTATTCTTCTGCGGTTGTCTTTAAACTTTGCTCATTTTCAGCAAGAAGGAAGAGATGATACGCTGTAGTTATTTTTTAAAAAGCCATGGTTAGATCCCTTGTATTAAATGGTACGTTTAAAATGTTAGACTACATAATTTTTGCTTTGTGACAGGATTTACTGGGGCAATGCTGTATTGTTTGACTGTGGTAGGCACTGCTGCAGTTCACCAGCTGATATCTTTTTGTCCACAGATTATTTCGGTGAGGATTGATGATTTAGAGCAGCTGCCAGAGACAACCACTATTGATGCCTCCTCAATTGGGATTGTTCAGGTAGATTCACCATTGCAGAATTCTGTCGGCACCCAGGAGGGTGAGGTGGGGACATCACTTTTTTGGTACCTGTCATAGGTGGGCATAAGCTGATGGCCAAGGAATGTGCTTTTTTAGAGAGTCAGCCCCAGCTTAGTGTGTATAAGCAGGTGCAAGCTGTTGATTTGTGGTGTTATTTACCACGGGTGCTGGTGAAACAGAGGTGGTTACAGGGTGAGATCTCATTCCCTGGAATTAGGTTTTTGCTAAAGTTTGTTTCTTCACTTGAGAATTGACAATAAACGAACTTCAGATTATAGTCTCTCCCTTGGAACTTCACTAAGCAAAATGACTTGACGTTTTGTTTGGAAATGTGTTACTGCAGCCGGAATTAGCCTTGGAACAGGGAGAATTACCAGAAGGGAAACGGCATGTGAAAGCTCTTAAACGCAGCCAGAAACGAAAACAGAAGTCAGGTGAGGAGGAGGAAGCTCAAGTGCCTGAGGACCCTGCCTTCAGTGAATACACAGAGAAGGAAGGTGAATTCACAGGGAATGTTGGAGATGAAACTAATTCAGCTGTACAGAGCATCCAGCAGGTGAGCTCTAGTAGCAGGGTGATGGGTGGCAAGCATTGCTTAGAGGAATAGCAATTCTTTTTTCCTAATAGCAAACACAAAAGAGTGATTGGACCATTTAAGGCTAATCTGATAAATTGTGGTAACACAGAGGTGAATAGAGACTTTAAAAGGAGTTGGACCAGTAAGCTCCTTGTGTTGTTTTTCATTTCCTTTGGTGTTACCATCTCCTTGTTTGCCAGATACCACTAACTGGCTGAAGCTGTGACTAAAAGTGTGGAAGATAATTCGGCTGCTTGTTTTGAATGCTGTGTGTGCCTTCTTCCCGTTACCTTCTTATTTCTATGTGTGGAAGTTGTTCTATTCCAAGCTTTCTATGATCCCCCCTGTGCATATTACTTCTCTTGCTGACAGGAGCAACATGTGAGCCCATCAGCACTCAGGTGATTTCTCTTGATGCTTGGTATTTGGTAGTCAGCTTCAAGATCTAAGGTTGAGGTTACCTTTCTGTTTTTCCTCAGGTGGTGGTGACCCTTGGCGACCCAAATGTCACAGCCCCTTCCAGTTCCGTTGGGCTGACAAATATCACCGTTACTCCCATTACAACGGCAGCTGGAACCCAATTCACAAACCTCCAGCCAGTGGCTGTGGGCCATCTGACTGCACCTGAACGCCAGTTACAGCTGGACAACTCGATTCTCACCGTGACATTTGACACTGTCAGTGGTTCTGCCATGCTGCACAACCGCCAAAATGACATTCAGATCCAGCCACAGCCAGAGGCAGCCAATCCTCAGTCTGTGGCACATTTTATAAACCTGACCACGCTGGTGAACTCCATTGCTCCTCTAGGGAACCAGATAACAGAACAGCCTCCTCTGACATGGAGGTCAGTGCCTCAGAGTGACGTCTTGCAGCCCCAGGCACAGCCAGCACAGCAGCCATCAGGACAGCAGCAGGTTCAAACAGAGCAACAACAACAGATGTATAGCTACTAATTTATACTTTGAAGGGTTTTGAAATGGACAGTACTTAGAGACAAAAACACACATGAAAGACGTTTGAAAAATTTCTAATAGGGTTGTTTGCTGGATACCAAACAGAGATAGGACAATGTTTATACAATGAAATGTAAGCTCCAGTCGGCATAGCACCCTGCAACACCCTGATCTTGAGATTCTCACACTGTCCCTAGACCTTGCACAGTCTTAAAAAAAAGGAAAAAAATCTCACAATAAATTTAGCACCCCCTTGCACTGTGTATTCTGTGCAGTAAGATTGAGATTTGACAGGAGCATCATAATACATCTTAACCAAAGCAGGGAAAACCTAAATATTACAGTGGCACTGGTGATGTACAAACCTCTTTCAGCCATACCATGTCACTTCTTTCTGGTCTGGAAATGACATATGAAGACCTTGTTCACAGTGAGGTGGAATGAACGTGTGGTCAGCAGGTCAAGACTGAAATGTAAAGACACAAATGGACAAAACAGTAATTGTCCTGTTTTTTATCTTCTTTAGGTCTTGTATCTAACAACATCGGTAAAGTAGGTGGAGGTTGGAGCTTTAGGGTGGGGATGAGTGTGGTGTTGAAGAAAATATACCCATTTCACAGAGTATTTCCATTTTAGGCATGGGAGAAACCCTGTACCTATAACAGTGTTAGTACTACTGGAATCAGATAGCTGGGCTAATGCTAAAGCAGCTTTTATGGTCTTCTAGTCAAGTTTGAATCAAACCAGTTAACTGAAAAAAAGAATGTGATACAGTTTTATGTAATTTTTCAAAACTGCTCTTTCAATCTTGCTTTTAGGTAATAGGTCTGAAGAGCAACCAGCCCCCTTTGATCAAGTTCAGGATGTGAATTTTTTTCAATTAGTCTTCTTTCATCGTGTAATAAACATTTGAGAAAGCATTCTTTTTATATATATGTAAGTGTGTATATATATATGTGTATATATATATATAGCCTTTGTACTTTACTATGTGTTCCTGGTGAGTATTTGTGTGAAAAACACTGTTATCAATATGATTGATTAATTTTTTGCAGCCTCAGATTGCCCTTTCTCACAGAAATAACATGGATTCTATTCCTTCTGTTTCCAAAACTATTTCCAAAATTTGTAGCCACACAGAAGATTGTGTGAAATCCAAGAAAAAAGAATGTCTGGAGCATATTCTGCCACACGGAGGCAGTGTGCGCTAGCGTATAGTGGGTGAGGTTTGCATGACTGTTGGGTATATAAATAGTGGGTTGGGTCGGATATGTCATTGCAGATACTACACTTTCATTCCATTCTCCATACATCGATGTGCAGTCTGGACTTTTGCATGTCAAGAAGATAGTATCTTTCCCACAGAGAAGAAGCAGCTGATAATCAAAAATGAATAAACTAAAGAAAAAAAATGATGCTGCCTGGAATCCTGAAAGGCAAATCTGTCCTTGCTGCTGGGGCTGAAGAACAAGGTCCTTTGGGGCAGCAGACTGAGCCGCAGAATGGTGCTGAAGGTTTTTGCTGAGGATAAAGCAGCTGCTGTGCTTGACAGTGAAGATTGATGGTTGTAAAAATCTTGTGCGCCTATCGTATTTATGAAAATGTTCAATGTATTAGCAAAAATATGAGTAGGAATGACTTCAGCTCTGAAAGTCTGTACTAATATGGACTACTTGACCTCTAAAGGATGCCTTATACTCTCTACAACAAATTCTTCCAAAGTATGTCTGGATATTAAATTAACCTCCAATGGTTTTCTTGGTGCCATGGCAGTGTGCAGGGGCTCACTATGCCAGGCTCTGCATAAAGCTGAGTTACAACAGGACAGGTATAGGAAAGAGGTTTCTGGTGACAGATTTTGTCTGTCAGAAGAGCAGAACTACTTTTCTGTAAATGTCAACAAGCCTACAAAATGTCTGCATGGGAGGGACCCATATTTGGCAGGACAAGGGTGCATATCAGAAAGAGAAAATGCCTTTTGAGATGTGGGAAAGAGAATTTTTCATTCCTTAGCCCCTTGTCTTCCTCAGATCCTTTTCACACGCTACCATGATCATAATTTTATGAGCCTCCTACTATCCTGAGAAGTGCAGCTTTATGCCCCTCTATCACCTGGATTATTTCACCACTGGCTTGAGCCAGTTAAGTTTCTCCTCAGCTGTCCTGTCCATGAATGCTTCCTCTTCACACCAAACCCGCTGGTCAAGAGAAAGCTTAGGGTTTATTTATGGAATATGTTGTTTATATACATGGAGCTTTCCCCCCTACCCTGTGTTTGGTGCCTAATTGGTAAAGGCATGTTATGTCGTGTCAGGGTATTTTGGAGGAGAAAAAAACAAACAGGAGGAAGGAAAGCAAATGGAGTGGTCCTAGGTCAAGGTGTTATGGTAGCTATATGATGACTAACATCTGAAAAAATACATCTATGTGTACAGACACATGGAGTGTTACAGTGCTGCATATAGAGTTTCTACAAGAGCAGGGTTTTGTTTAGCCATATGTAAATGGTGATTAAACCTTAGCTGCAGAGTGAGTACATCTGCTCTGTGTTAAATACTACTGCTAGTAACATTCATGATGCGTTGAATCAGCCTGAGTAATTTTAACATGTAATTGCCTATTTGATACGAACTGCACATGGAGGTAATTGACCGTTATATAGACCTCTCTGACTTCACCAAAACTCTTTTATCCTGACAGGATCCTCTCGTATCACGTACTCTTACGCTGCCTAGCATCTCTCCCAGGCTAACTGGCCTGCATAAGCCCATCCAGGCAAGCTGGCATCTGGCCACTCTTGTAATGACTGAGTCTACCCGATTTAGAAAGGAATGATAACACAATAAATGGTTACGTGTTGGTGGTCACATAGACAAGAAAGGTGTCTCTTTGGTCTCTCAGTATCACCAAAATCACAGAATCGTAGAACAGCCCAGTTTAGAAGGGACCTCAAAAGAAAGCTTTTCTGGGTAAAGGGAGTGTAGATGAGATTACCTTGCACCCTGTCCCATTGCATCCTTAAAACAGCGAGTGACAGAGGCTCCACCATGTCCCTGGGCAGGTTGTTCCAGTGGATATTCTTATAGTAAAAATTATCTTAAATAATACTCTGCTTCAGGAGGGAAAACTATAACCACTGGAAGGGCTGTGACTAGGCCAGGCAATAGAAATTTCTCCAAAAGCTGATCTTCCCAGAGCACTCCTTCTAGAAATGATCTTGACTTCCCCTGCAACTATTGCTATGGTACCTCATCATCTCTCAGCATGATTTTATTATTGCTCCTGTTACTAACGTCTCTATGAGAACACAACTGTATCTTGGGTGTGCTGCAACATGAAACATTTTGAAACAAATTACTTTGGTTTTGTTTCACACAAATGATTCTGTTTGGAGAAGTTGGAAATAGATGCCTTTTCAGACAGAGCTTACCTTGGAGAACTACTGACTACCAGCTGCCCTCCCAACGAAGCCTTTTTCAGATGAATACCAAAGTTACACTGACGCTGTTTCACTCTGCACAAGAAATAAAACTATATAAGGGATGTGCAATCTAAATTTCCTTTGCCAATCTGTTTACTAGCCTTTGCATCTACAGGGTGTGAAGGTTCTTGTTCTCAGCCATGCGATGGAGATTTTGCATAACTGTTCGGTAACAAACCAGAATTACTTTGAGCCAAAGGAGTGATGTCATGTAGTGTTCTGTGTATTGTCATTGTTCATTGCTAAGACTATTATTTAATGCTGTCTGTGGCACGTGGGCTCTGAAGTAAAGGAGCATCAAGGTACAGAACCCTTTCTCTACCAGTGTTATTCTTTTCTGGTCCTTAATTAATGCCTCAAACATTTCTTCAAGTCACATAGACTTGCTTCAGAAGCAGTAAGCATAATCATTAATCGTTGATAATTGTTCTCATAGAACTTTGTTCTCATGGAACATCTTGCAGTATACAAAAACATGGGGTAGCATTCTGTAATTTTTATTCTATAACTTGTTACTGGGTACTGACAGCAGGGGAGATTGAATCTTTCTTGGCCATGGTCGGTGGTGAGTTCTCTCAGGAAAACCTACTGTATCAAGTGCTATTACACTCTCTGAAATTAAAATTTTCCTTTTAGAAGTGTCAGTATGAAAAGTGAGTATTTTTGCAGAAGCCTACCAGTCAGTCTCCTGTCAGTCTAACTAGCAATGTTTCTGTACCTCTATTGTTCCAGAGAGAGTTTGAAGTTAACAGCCAGGTAACGGATGCATTTATTTGTCAAACTGAGTTTTCTGTCAGTTTGACACAGCGATTTACTAGTGTTCCATACACATAGATATGCCTCAATTACTCATCTTGATGGCTAGGAATGGAAAAAAATGCCATACATCCAAATGGCAATCATATAAAACCTGTAGGTACTACATGAAAATGGATAGGGTAAAGAGCTTTGTTAGTACTGCTTTGTGAGTCCTTGTTCGGTAATGAGATTCCTCTGGTGCTGTTTAAAGTAATAATGTCACTCCTTCTACTTACTTTTGGCCTTACATTTTTTTATTGATATGGGCATTCCTGTTGCAAAACCTTTAACTCTTCATTTTTGGTGAGTCTTGTCAGGGTGGTTGTGTGTTGGCCTCCTCTGGTGTAAAAAGAGAAGGAAATGTACCAGAGGAGGATACTGCGGATCCACACCACCATGAGGCACAGCAAAGCTCTGCTTGAAGGAGTTTTGGAGACAGACTGTGGAGGCAAGTGGCTTGCATCTGTGACATTTCACATAAGAGCTTTTGCCCTATAGCAAAGTGCCTTGCTGGCAACAGGAGAAAGAAAAAAGTGTTTCCATCATGTTGCCACAAACCGGTAAACAGGAGGTTCAACCTAAACATAAGAAAACACTTATTTCCAGTGCTCTCTTACCCTCATGGTAACAGGCTGCCCAGAGACATTGTGGAATCTCCGTCCCTGCAGCCATTTAAAACCCATCTGGACGTGATCCTGTGTGATCTACTCCAGGATCCTGCTCTAGCAGGATCATCTCTGATGATCTTCAGAGGTCCCTTCCAACCCCTACAACTCTGTGATTCTGTCTAAGTGATTTTCTTCGGTACTGAGATGCTATGTTAGTTGCACTGTATATGGTAAGAAGCGGTTAAATTTTCATGATTAAAAATGTTGGAATGCTGTAAAAAGCCACGGGTACTTCACCAGTGTAACCATGGTTAGAAAATACATTTCTTTCCCTAAAGTTCTTTAGAAAGCTGGTTGGTTTTTTTCCCCTTGGGCACTGAAGTACTGTTCTGCATGTGTACTGCTGCCAGTTCGGTTCAAACCGGGATTCGGCACACCGAGCCCCTGCAGCACAGCTAACCATGGCTGACACGTCGGATCCCTCTTCTGGAGAGCCCACACTCCTTGGTGCTGCTCAACTTCCACTCTCAACAGCTGAGCTGAAAGGGGCAAGAGGGGGTGAGACTTGGCCAGGAGACTTCAGTCTCACCCCTAGAGTCAGGATTTCATCAGCATTTCTAGTGTAACACTGTTGCCTGTCTGCCTTATCCACAAGCTGTTTTGGAGCAGTTACGGTGCCTGGTTGGTTGGTAACACATTTGAGAAGCTGGTTATTCGGTGCAATGGCTGTAGAGCAGCTGATGTCAAAAGCAATTAAAAATACTAAGTTCGAGCATTTATTTAATCTAAAGCAAAGGGTTTAAGTTCCAATGTCTTTTTGCTGTCAGTTGAGTGCTTTCCTGTATTTTTCTGTTTACTTCTAGACTTTGATTCTAAAAAGTTTTTAAGGTGTCCTGTAAGTGTAGCAAAATTTAAAAGGCTAACAAAGAAGTAGTGTAGTAACAGCAGAACAAGGAGTTAAAAAGAGGAGAAACTAATTATGCCAGTTTCCTACAGATTTCCACCCTTCTCCTGCTGTGACACCAGCTCAGGGAAGCAGACGAATATGCTCTGGCTCGTTTTCCAGAACTGCTTATGTAGGGATTGATGAGCCAGGTGTTGTCAACGGGAGCAGACACCAGCCAAGTTCTGCCAGTCTTCCCCCTCAAGCCGTGTGCTCGTTTCAGTGTCTCTTCCCAAGACAGCTGGCTGTGCTCAGAGCTCACAGGAGTGCGTCTCTGGGACTTGTACCTCTCATGTGTAGCGAACCTCAAGAAACAGATGCAAAACCGGGGAGGAGGAGGGAGCTGAGAGGCAATGAAGCACATTGGAAGTGTAGCACGTCCTTAGCTTGCTGTACTGAACGGTATAGTCAGTTGTGGTGGATGCAGTGCTCTTAACTAAATACCAGTGATTATTGTGTTTAGGTGTTTTTTTCTAGCAGAACCTGTATTCTGTTACTAGTATAGGGGAAAGTGTTAGTGTGTGTTCAGTTTACCATAAGTTAAACTCAAAGGTAAAACATACTCAGTGTGTTATATGCAGCAATATGCAGAAACCAAAGGGTAAGATGCTCAAATGACAGGAGGATGAAGCAGACCCACTTTTCATCACTTTTGGGAAGAGGGAAAGCAAGGTTGTGGATAGCACCTTCTCAAGAGCAACCGTCCTTTGTCACACACAGAATAGACCTGCTCTGTTGTGTATATGGTACCTGCCTGCTAGTCAGGCACAGGAGTGACAGCAAGATGATGACACTGGAATAAAGAGGGGCCAAATCAAAAAACAAAACAAAAAAGTCAAATCAGCTCATTAAAGGAAAGGGTGGGGAAGCTCTAACCTTAGTTCCTTGCTGTGCCAAGAAGAGGGAGGTGGAAAAGAACGGCTGTCAATCTGTCACAACGGCTGTGTTGTGGCAGGTGAAAGGTACATCAGGTGCATGGGTGAGCTCCTCTTCCCTTCTCTCCCCAGCCACACCAGGGTCAAGACCCTAATCTGAGCTTTCAAAGGAATAAACGCCTTTGTCTGACTGACGTGCAGGTGGCACTAGTGCCCAAGGGCCCTAGTTATCATCTAGAATACGGGACTGCTATTCAAAGTAGATACGGGTACCTAGGCTGGGGTCTGGGCAGGAGCAGGTTCTTCTAGGGGCTGCATGTATCTTAAAAAGTAAAGAATAGTTGCTTTATTGCCCTCCCGTGATGTCCATGCTGACGTAAACGTAAGATTTCTGCTGAAGAGACAGTGGAATCAGTGACAAAGCACTGTTTTTAATAGACGCAAAAGAGAAGAGCTTAGATTGCATAATCAGAGAGAAAAATGAGAAGCTTTGTCCTGAAGGCAAATGCAACTACTTCTCATTCACTCTCCTCCCTTTTCCACCACTTCTTTTCCCATGAAATACATGCAAATCCCAACACGCACCAGCTTTTCCTCCAGGCATGATATACTTGTGTGGTTTTTTAAGTAAGAAGTGAGTTGAATAGAGATATGAGGTGTTCCTGGCAGAAAGGTCCTGGAAAAGAGCGCTCTATTTTCTGCTGTTGTTTTAAAGTAATCCAGTCTCCCCTGTGAGCATTTCTAGTTACTGAAGGGCTAGCTGTCATTCTAATCATATGGCATACACATTCCCTTCTTAATCTACTTTGTCTTCTCACAGTACAGCCAGTATTTTTGAGTCTTCCTACTTTAAAAATTGTCTAGAGATTAAGTGTAAGCATTTTATCAAAATGAAGAGTGGTTTAAGAAGTAATTCAAGTAGAGCAAGAACTTGCTGTAATCAATTAATGCTTGCAAAGAAATCACTAATTCCTGTTGCACAGGACACTTATCAGTCTGGAAGCTGTAGCTGAATGTGTGTGGTCTCCTACACTTGGCTTACAAAAACTTGCAGCTCTCAGTGTCATGCATTGCCAGCTAACAGACTCTCACCTTGAAAGGTGCCTGTGTTTGGTGTGAAGGATGCGGAAAATGGTGGAGGTTAGTCTAAACTAACAGCACTATGAATGGAAGAATTAGAGGACAGGCGGTGGTCAGTGGGATTGTTCAGTAGTGGCTACAAGAGCAGTCATAGGAAGATGTGTTTTAACCACCCTAAATGCCTTTGCAGCCCACTGCCTGCTTCCCTCCTCATCTAGACATGCGCTTCTCACCAGCAGCTCCCCATTCCTGCCTGTGAGCAGGCAGTTCAGCCTCGACTCCAGAACTAGAAATGGGGGCCTGCACCACTTATGTAGCTTGACTGCTCTTCCAGGGGTCCTGCAAGACAGAATTATAGAATTGTTTAGGTTGGAAAAGACCTTTAAGATCATTGTGTCCAACCATTAACCTAACTCTACCAAGTTCGCTGCTAAACCATGTCACTAAGCACCAGATCTACACAACTTTTCAGCACATTCAGGGATGGTGATTCAACCACTTCCCTGGGCAGCCTGTTCCAGTGCCTGACAACCCTTTCAATGACAAAGCTTTTCCTAATGTTCAACCAAAATGTCCCCTGGTGCAACTTGAGGCAGTTTCCTCTTGTCCTATCAGTTGTTCCTTGGGAGAACAGACCAGCACCCACCTCTCTACAACCTCCTTTTAGGTAGTTGTAGATGGTGACAAGGTCTCCCCTGAGTCTCCTTTTCTTCAGATTAAACAGCCCGTTCCCCNATGGTGATTCAACCACTTCCCTGGGCAGCCTGTTCCAGTGCCTGACAACCCTTTCAATGACAAAGCTTTTCCTAATGTTCAACCAAAATGTCCCCTGGTGCAACTTGAGGCAGTTTCCTCTTGTCCTATCAGTTGTTCCTTGGGAGAACAGACCAGCACCCACCTCTCTACAACCTCCTTTTAGGTAGTTGTAGATGGTGACAAGGTCTCCCCTGAGTCTCCTTTTCTTCAGATTAAACAGCCCGTTCCCCCAGCTGCTCTTCCTAAGACTTGTTCTCCAAGCCCTTCACCAGCTTTGCTGCCCTTCTCTGGACTTGCTCCAGCACCTCGATGTCTTTCTTGTAGTGAGGTGCCCAGAAATGCACGCAGAGCTTAAGGTGAGACCTCACCAGTGCCAAGTACAGGGGGAGAATTACATCCCTAGTCCTCCTGGCACGAGCCATGGTGCCATTGGCCTTCCGTGCCACCTGGGCACACTGCTGGCTCATTCCCAGGTGGGAGACCTGATGCTCATCACACCGAGGCCTTCTGGAAGTGGGGAACTCCACCAGCTGCGGGCCCTCCTTAGCCCGCTCCACGAAGGAAGCAAAACCGACTGCGTCCAGCAAAGGTGCATCCCCCTCACCTGCACACGCAGCCGCCTGCGCCACGCAAGATGTGCGGCCCTCTGCCCGCACCCCTCAGGTTTGGGAAACATCTCAGCGGGGGAAGAATTTGACAACGGGGAAACACACCTCGGGGCCCGGCCCCGCAACGGCGCGGCCGTTAACGGCCGGCGGGCGCATGCGCCGGCTCTGGCCCCGGGTCCAACCGCGGGCTTTTACCACGGCGGGGCAACCGGCCCGAGAGGCGCCGAAGGGCTGTCCCGGCCTCCGCTGGGAGAGGGGGAAAGGGAAGGGGGGACTGTCAGCGACCCGAGCCCGGCCTTCCCCTCCTCGCCCTGAGGGAGAGCCCGACCCGCCTCGCTTCCCCGCCTTGGGTAACGGCCTCTCCGCAGCTGCGCTTCGTGCCCGCCTCGCCCTCCAGCGTCCTGCCCCTCAGGGCCCGGTGGTGCCGAGGGTCGGCGGCACAGCAGAGCACCATCGCCCGGGCGAGGCCTTCTCTCCCGCCCGGCCCTAAGCAGCTAAGCGCGGCCGAGGTCCGGGTGTAGAGACAGCGGAGGGGCGGCGGAGGTGGGGTGTAAAGGCAGCGGAGGGGCGAGTAGAGTGCTGAGGGTCCTGAGGGTCCGCGTCGTTGTGGACAGGAGGGTTTAATTCGCTCCTAGAGTTTTCCCTCTGGTCGTTTGTGCCTCTGGGCTAGCCTGCTTGCTAGGATAGTGTGGATACCGGCGTTGGTCAATTAGAATAATTAGAACCTGAAATATTTTGTTCCAGTAGTACTAATACTGCATCTGGAGGAACTTTAATAAAATGTTTGACAATGGGTTACTTAGTGTGTAGCATCAGTGGTAGTCCTCTTGCCTTTCAGCCTTGGCTGGAGGGATGCCGGCATTCCCTGCTGCGGGTCAGTAAGACCCGGCACTGGGGAAATGAAAGGGTCGGTGGTAGCTGTTCAGATCGAACTGCTACAATGTCAGAGTAGTCCCACTTGCAATCTGAGACGAGCACTTCTGTCAGAAGCTTTCTGGTGATTAACTTGCTGGCTTCCAGATTGGTATTTTTAGTAGCCAGAAGGACAAAGATACTGCCACTCATGTTGACAGTGTCTGCTTAACACCATTGAGCTGGCACATTGATTCCTGCATGTTTTTCCACTTGCATGCTATTTTTTTTAACCCAGTATTATGCCAGCACCTGGCTTTTTTAATCAGTAGAATCAGTAAGAGCATCAGGAAAGATACAGACTTTTATACTGATGCTTTAGGCTATTGGACATAATTTGTCTTCCAGATCCATACAATGAAGAGAGACAATGAAGAACCTTCTCCCAGCTGCTTGTTGCCATTCTTCCAAAGTCTGCTGCTGACAGATCCATCAGCTGATCTGCTTGGAGGCTATTTAAACTCTTACAACTAATCCAGAATGCTGGGAATAATGCAGGTTAAGGAGTGGTCCTCTGAGCAGTGGAACTGACAGATCTTTGAAGCTAGTAACACAGGGGGTGGAAAACTACTGAGAACAGGTCAGTAGTTTCTGATAAAGTTTGCTATTGTTGTATCTTCAGAGCCGTAAAAAAAAGAGCGGAACTATTTCTCTTTGGTTTATATTCCTGTTGCTTCCTTTATACTGATACAAGCATGCATCCAGTCGAGCAGAAAACTGATTTAGCCGTCATCATTTCCTTCAAGAATCAGCTTTCAGTTGGATCTGTTTTCTCACCAGTTTGGTGACTGGCTTGCCAATTCCCAAGCTGGATCTTGAGAAGGACAAGAAGGGGTGGATGGAACCACCCCTGTTTGGTGGGAGCCCACACTGATGTCAGGCTAAAGGGACTGTGGAACTGCACTCTTGGTAATGGTTACTCTGGCTTTCTATGTGGAAAGAGGTTTTATAGTACTGCTGTGGAGTTAAATTACAAAAAGGCATCCTCAGCAGATGTTTGGGATGTGATCATAGGACTCTTACTTTATGGTTGTAATGAAAATGTTACAACTTGTGGCTTCTGGCAAGGTGTAAACGTTTGCAAAATATGGCTTTAGATCCTTAAAATAACATATCCAGTAATTAAAAAAAAAGAAAAAAAGAAAAAAAAACCAACCCAGTTCATGGTATCTAGGAGCCTGTAATATTAGCTGCTATTTTTACAAGAAATTTACAGGATTGTAATATGATAACTAACACAAATGTAATACAATAACACTTCTCTGCACTTCTAAAAATTTTAGGCATTGGCCCCTGGAAGCAAGTTTAAGAATGTTGAGTTGATATTACCATGTGAATGGAAAGAATACTGCTTTGTAGGGAAATGCATGGAGGATTTTTGTAATCATATTGCGGAACATTTGCAAGAGTACCTACAGCATCCCTTGGAAACAGCAGGTCATTTATGTCTCATCTGTCACTGATTACATTGCACTTTGGAAGATTATTCCTAGCCTAGAAAATAACACTGACTTCAGTTTACGTGCACCTTGGCTTTTCTGAGACCCAAAGAAATGACGCCCTCAGACAAGGGCTTATACCTGCTTTTTGCTTCGCATCCTATTGTCCTGGATTCTTGTTTGTATTGATAGCTACTACTAATATGGAAAGAAACTGGAGAGGTGATGTCATGAGAACTTCTGCTGAGGACTTTTTTCCCAAGATCAGGGCCTCAGCAGGTGCAATTATCTAAACCAGATTTTAGCAAATTGGTTTTGAATGGTAGAATTTTTCCCTTTCAGGGAACTGGCCTGCTGCTTAAGAATTGTAAGTTTAAAGTAGCACTTGTATGAATCTTTATAGAAAAATGGAAACTTCTATTGTTTATACAGTATTTGCCTTATTTGGATACATATGCTGGTGTTATTTTATGACAGGTGTTGTATTTTACATCTTTTTCATAGTTAAATGTACTTTAAAGGAAAAAAAATCCAATTCTGCAGAAAATTACAGGCAGTCTCTGTGGATGTTACAGCAATAATATGCTAGACTTTTTAATATAGCTACTTTGGCTCTTGTGTATTCTACTCTTTATTCTTAACGCTATAATCAAGTGTAATTACAGGTGTAGACATTTTAATTAAAGGTGAGTGAGTTTTAATTAAAGGTGAAAAAAGTAGAATTGGACCAACATTAACAATATCTCAGTGACCTAAGCTGAAGAGTGTTATAGTATATACCTAGGAAAATTTTGTAAAAATAAGTATTTTCTTATTGAGTCTATGAAGTGTCTTTCTGAAAAAAAGTTGTGTTTTAAGGTACAAAACGCTCTAGTATTGCTGCAGTTGTGAGACAGTGGAAAATCTTTACCATTGAGATTTGCAAGTTTTATCTAGTGCGTCTATCAGTAGATGGCAATTACCAGCTTCTACGCTAAGGTTACTTACAGATTGTGAAGTTATTACAGATGTAAGTTCTACTGGCATTCTCACTGTTGTGGCACACAGCTGCAGATTTCACGCAGTGCTCTGTAAAATGTTACTGCTTTCTTGTGTTTAGAGCAGTACCACTGTTGGTGGAGAAGTTGTGAATTTGGGGCAAATGATCCCAAAGAGCTGATAAAACATGTCAATTTTCACACTTACCACACCAAACTGAAACTCCTGGGTGCTCAGTTAGGGCGTTGCACCACAATTTGCCAGCATGTTTGCAGAACAGCCGTAACTGGCATCAGTTACCAAAGTTTGTTTGCCATTGGGGGAATTGTGATGTAAGTGAGATACGTTAAGATATTGCCATTTTTTTTTCTTTTCCTAACTCTACCTTAGCATTCTTTAGATTTGAGTCACTATTGGAAGTTTTTGCTCCATCTTACCTCTGAACAGCGTTTCCCACTATCTTCGAAAGTAACATATTATAATGATAGCATTCATGAAAATGTAAACAGCATATTTGCATAACATCTGTGACCTTGAATTCAAATTTTCTTTCTCTCTGTGGTGACTAAACTGATCTTTGTGACAAAGATACAACTTCCCTTGTGTTTTAAAAGTATATATGCAAAACCTTAACCTAAAACCAGTTTAATGATAAATTAATGAAGTTGGTAGTCTGTAGACAGACCCAGAATGTTTAATGTGTGTCTGAAGAAAGGCAACAGAATATCAGATATTTCCTTAGTCAGTTGGAAATGTTTATTGTTTGGTTTTTTGTTTTGTTTTTTTCTTTGCTGGGACAGAAACCAAACATATGCAACAAGCTGTTCACATAAGGCTGATGTTCAACTGTGGCCAAGACTGGTTTCAACTAAAAATGGTTTGTATCTTGACTACTTTTGGGTCTCCTGTATTAAATAGAATCATTATCCATTCTGTTTGTGCTGTGCTATTTCTGTATCAAGTAAACCAAGATGATTAGCAGTTCCTTTTTTGTGTTGTTTTTTTTTAATTGTTTTTGAGAGTGTTAACATAAATAGTGCTGCCTATATATTTTTTTCTGTTTCTTGGAGGTGTTCATTCCTGATCAAACGTGGCTTCATATTGATATGACATTATAGGGAAGCACTTTCTCTGTCATTGTTGGCCTCAGAACCTAGGCCAGTGAGAATTACTTTTGCATCCACAAGTGTGATGTGCTGTAGATGATGTTTTCTTACCATCTCCTTATGTGTAACTGTTGAGCAAGATAGTTTTCAGAGAAAGAAGTAGTGCAGGAAAATTGTCTGTCTGGGCTACATTAATTTTTTCATGTTGTACAAGTTTTTTGTTTCATTTGAGTTAAATGATAGAACTGAAAACAAAATACTGGTGAGGAAGAAACAACTGAAATGAGTTGTACTGTGGAAATCAGAAAAACTGTAAAACTAAACAATTTTGCAAGCCTCATATGGGCCAATCTGCTGTAGGTGTAGTAATGTTGAACTGCAAATCAAAACAAAATTCTTTCATGTTTTTCAAAGGCCTTTGATCCTTTTTTCCTTATGTCTCTTGAGGCCTTTCAATGACTCATGGTTTATCATCCTTAAATCCTATTTCTCTATTATCTATGACCTTTTCATATCAAAGTTGTGATAAAATTATGGCAAACTATGCTTTTTGAGGTTGTAGACAAACAATAATGAGGATGAAAATATTGCCATGCCGGCAACATCAGACTGGTGGTGCTTTACATAGGTGTTGGATCCCACACGTGCATCACATGATTGAATTAGAATCAGTGTGACGTTTGAGTAAAGATACTGTAGTGCTGGAGTGAAATGATTTTTGTTTCCTGATGGTGGTTACAGCTTTGCTTTGCTAACTCCCTTACTGGGTCTAAAGTTATTTCTGGTTTCCTCTTAACATTTCAACTTACAGACTGTTTGTGCCACAGCGTGTATAAAAGGTGAGTGTTTCCTCATCTGTATTGTAGTACTGGACAGAATGTCTAGAAATACCCATTTGGCTTTTTCTGGCTCTGAATTTAGAATATCTATACTCACATAATGCTTTGATACCTCTTTTCTCATTATTTTTAATTTACATGAAATAAGGAATAAAAATCTGGGAGTGAAGTTTATAGAGGGAGGTAATTCTGTTAAACCAATCTGTGAGAAACTCTATATCTGTAAAAAAAGCCTTTTATTTACTAGTGGATTATGCATGGAAGTACCCCATTCTCTTCTTTTTAAACCTATAAGACTAAACTTGTGATACAGAGCATTATTCATGATAACTTTTGGATTGTTTGCATAGTTTGATTACAAACTATTGTTTCAAACAAATCTTATTGCCATTACTCTCATAGCTTATGGGAATCATATTTTTACAGTAAGTATTTTTATTATTAATGCTTTTTAATACAAACCAATTAGTCTTTACTCACATACTGCCATGATTGGTCTGTTTATTTTAAAAATGAAGAGGTTTAGAAAAACTTCAGGGACTGCAGAATTTGATTTTGCTCTACCTGTCAGTAAGCACAGTCTTTTGAAAAACATGCCTAAAAAAACAGAAGAAAAGTCTTCCCACTTACTGATTTTATGTTCCATTTTTCATTTATGTAAGAGGGCATTTTTGGCTGATCAAATCCTGTAGTCCATAGCATTTTGCTAAATCTTTTTATACATGCTTTTTCAAGTTTAAACTATGTCATGAATTTTTATTAATTAAAAGAATGTTTCCCAACTTAGTAGGCAGGCTAGACTAGACCCAGGAGCTGGGGTAGGGCATGCTGCGAAAGTGGAGAACTTTGAGGGCAGGGAGACTGCTTACCTTTCCCACCCTCCTGCAAATATGTTCCCACAGTTATGTATATAACTCTCTTTGAAAATCACCCATACAGCTTCCCCTGACACTTGTCCTGCTGTGTCAGATTCAGTTTCCCCAAAGGTAAAGCTTCTGACTTGGGCAACAGCCCCAAAAACTTCTCTCCTCTCTTGTTTACTAAAGAAATATTCAAGAAAGTTCTGGCAAAGCACCTAAAGAGATGGTGCCAACAAATTAAAATGGGTTTAACCCCCATATGGCTACCCTGATTAAGAAGTGAAGAGGTTTTCAGTTGCTGTCTAGCTCAATGCTTTCTGTTGATTCACTTTAATATGACTATATGTTTTCATATACACAAGACCTTGGATCTCTTAGATCATATTTCAAGCCCTTCAGAGGAAATAAGGGTTTGTCTCCCTGAGGGAGCTATTGTGAAATACATTGGAGTATGATTTTTAAATGCAGCAGTTTGCCTCCATTAACTCCTCATGTGAATGCTCAGTGCTGCACACAGAATGCCTAGCAGCTTAGTTTAATCCACTCTGCTAAGACTACCAGATAATAATAAATAACAATTTTTTCATTTATATATTTTTATCTGAAAAAAAAAGTTTAATGTACAGTTGATTCAAATTTATCGGCAGTGGCAATATCAGCCTAAGGAGTTTCATCTGTTTCCCATTTCCTCTCACCAGTGTTTTGATTTGGTTGAAAGCTAGATCAATTCCTTCGTCATATTTCAATGTATAGCCATACAAAACTGTGGCAGCACAGCAGAGAGGTTAAAGGGTTAAATTATTGGGAACTGAGAGGTATACTTTGAATTGCGACTGATGACAGTATGGAGTGGAATGACACCCCGTGTTACTTGAAGAAAATGCAATATGGAGGCTACTTTCACTCTGCAGGTGTGGATTTTTGTGGAGTGAGGCAGAGGCTAATTAAGGCTTAGTTCCCCCTTGTCACATAAGTACTGACTTGTGGAGTGCTGTGTCCGCAACACCTAATTCAGTTTAATCATTGTGCAGCCTTCCCATTTCTGTTGGAACTACCTGCACTGCCCTCATAGCCTTCTTGTGAGTAGGAACAGGAAGAAGTGAAGAGAGGGGAGAAGGTAAAAATATACCAAAGAAATAAATTAACAGAAATACATTAACAGACACATCCCTGTCCAGAAGAATGGGTGGCATTCACTCAATTAGTCTAGACAGACTTTTTGGCTACTAGATGGTAGGTGAAAATTCAGGACTTGGTTTGTGTGGTGGATACTGCAGAATGTTCTACATTTTTGTAGTTGATGTAATTGTCTCTGTGTTGGGGTGAGTTAATTAAATGTTACTGCAGTACTTACTGGTGTCTGTTTGGTTCCTAAAAACACTTAATTCTATGTTACTGTCAGTTGATTTCCTGCCAAAACTATCTTGTCTTCTCCATGTTTTGTTTTGGTTTGGTTTTAGGTTACCTTCAATAGCCCAGTCTGTTTTTATCAACATGTTGCTATTCATACCCATGCTACTGAGGAAGAAACTGTGACAGATCAGAAGAAAGCTGTTTATTGTCACTGGAAAGGTAGTTTCATGTTAAAAAAAATACATTTCAAAAGTATTTCACTTCAGCATTTCTTATAAAATTCACTTAGTGCTACATATTGCATAGGAACTTGTGAGAGATCTTCAGGTATTTTTTAATCTATCTCAAACAGTTGCAGAAACACTTCTATTTTATAGGCACCATGATTTAAGTAGAATAGTTCTTATCATACATAGCATTGAATCCTCTCAACTCCCAATTAGTCTATGCTTAGAATTGCCAGTACTGAGCAGGGTTGGGTTTCCTCATAATTCTGCCTGCGGTTGATAGTTCATATACCATTCAAATGGACTTTTCACTTATATTCTATCACTCAGGATCAGGGTCATCTCCTTAACAATAATCTTTCATGATGAGCTTAGTCTTTGCTTTCCCTCATCTGTTCCTTTCAAATCAAGGGAAGCACACCTATTGTCATCCTAGCATTTTAAAATGCATTCTCTATATTGCTAGCTACCTCTCGTGTTAAACTTATTGTCGTGGCTTCAAAGCTAATGTTCTGCCCTTGGCTGTATTGTAGAAGCCACATTCCATTGACAGTCCTTCATAGGAGATGCCTTGATTGTTTGAGTAAGGGCTAAACTATGGGCTGCCATTTGATGTGCGTGCCATGCAGCTTCAGACTTATGAAGTGCATGAGCAGAACCTCTCCAGGAGAAAAGACTTCCTGCTAAAGAATAATGAGATGATTTGTGGGACACTAGTCCCAGAACAGATCATTCTGTGCTTGTTTTAAATTAATCAATTTGGCTATGTAATATGTCAACAAAGTTCAGGTTTGATTGGAATCCTTCTGGTGAACACTCCACATGTGTCTTTTCAATTTACGGGTTAAAGTTACTTTTTGGGGTTAGCTCTTCACTGCCATGATGACAAAATCCCATCAGTGGATGCCAGGTGACGTCTTTTTGTTCCTTTTCCCTCTTGAGATTAGCTGACAGGTGCACCATTTTTTCCTCTGGGGAACTCACTCCAGTGACCTGATAGTGTAGAATCTGTAGTCCTTAGAGGAACAAAAATCACATATCAGTGTGATCATAGCTTTAGAAATACAACCCATTAGGACAGGTGAAGGGACTCCCCTGACTGTGTAGACTAGATAACAGAATGGAGAAAAGGGAAATATGGAAGAAAAGGAATATGATGTGTCTTCAAATATGTTTAAGAAATGCCATGCTGTCAGGAACAGTGAAATCCCCTTTTCTCCATGTCTGTGCCAGAAAGAATGAGAAGTAATGAGCTTCAGTTGTAACAGGAGAGGCACAAGTTAGAAAAGCCATATTAATAGGGTATTTTAAAATACTGTAGCAGTTGCCTGTTGAAATTATGGGGGTTGTCTGTCACTGAGGAACTGAGAAGACCTCTTTTGAGACCAACTGATCCCACCTCAGAACAAAAGAATAGGTTCTGGATTTTACAGAGTCTGTTGTAGTCTGTGATCTTGACATTCAGGGTGGTGGTATACATCTGAAAATGACATGCAGAATCATAATATCCAGACAGTGAAAGACAACTTTTCATTCACACCCTGAAACTTGACAAGCAAGGACAAGCCAGTATGGTCTTACCTCTGTGAGGAAGCAATTCTCATGGAACTGGGACAACAAATAGAAAGTGAACAGTCTTTCCCAGAGACCCTCAATATACTAGCTGGTAGTCTGAGTCAGTTTGAATATCTGAGGGTACAGCAAGAGTGTGCTGTTCTGCAGGGGAAGGCAAACTGGGAGTTAAGGGTGACAGGCAGCCAAGCAGGGACCTCACTGACAGGGTGTAGTCTCACAGAACCTGAACAAGAAGAGCAGAGCAGGTCTGGTGGTATTAGCCAGGGTCTGCCAAATGATCACCAGCCAAGTCCACTGTGACAAGAAAGATCTGAGGTCAAGCCAGGAAATCCAAATAGCAAGTCAGAGGCAGGGCCAGTGAGGCACAAGGGTAACTTAGAGCTCCCAAACCAGAGCACAGGGTGAGTGGAGGCCCCAGATGAGCCTTCTCACTGCTCTTTCTCACAGCTTAGCTGTTTTCACAGAAGTGTGATTGAAACTTGAACAGCATCACCATATTAGAGAAGATCTCAAACACAGGCAACTAAGCTCTTAGATGTGTGGGGTGGAAGAGGATGCAGAGGAGGATCATGGAGAAAGATGGCTGCAGGCTGGTCAGGGCAACCAGAGGCTGTTGGGTATGCTCAGGGACCTGGCAGGGTCCACAAAGGAGGGATATAAGAGAGATATTCAATCTGATGTCCTGTGTATCACATTCTGAATCTGAGGTTAAACAGAGACAGAAGTCTTCATGTTGCACTAGAAGAATAATCAGTCCTCCAGCTTCTGATCTAAACATGAGAGCTTGTACTTTCTCTGTGGCCCCTCCTGGTCAGAAGTATCCTGTACACAGTAGAGCTGAAAGCGACACTGATGATCCTGTTTCCTCGTTGTAGGCAAGGTGAGGTTTTAGGATTTCCTTTGTCTTTTAATAAGGAGTCTAGAGTCCCTTTACTAAGTATGTTAATCTGGAGGTCAGAACTTCTTTTCTATAGTTGCCGATATATCTACCCACTGGAATGGATGTGGGTTGTTTTCAAGGCCGTTAGACTCTTGTTCAAATTGAGAAAATGGCCTGATGAATAGTAGAAATGGAACTCACAATGAACCTACTGGGCTAAATGACCTAGGCCAATTCTTTTCGTTAAATGAATTTTATGTATTAATTTCTGAGACCTAAAGGTATCCAACCTGTCACTGAGTTTGTGTCACTTGATTACTCTTATCATGCACCATCCACAAAAGAGTATTCTATCTTTGCCTACCTCTTGCTCTTGAATTTGAATTTAGTCCTCTTGATTCTTAAGAATCTTTGACTGGTTCCAGGCTATTTCACCTTTCTAAAAAGGCAGCTTTCCACATAGCTGTTATTTTTGTTAGCTCTGTGGCTGTTTCTCCTTATGTGAAAGGGTAGGCTATTCCTTCACATCTGTCTGAAGTTTTCTCCTGAAAGTCATTCTTTAGCTCCATTTACACCAATACATTAATCTACTAGGGTTTTTCCCCTTATTTATCACACGTCAATAGCCAGAGATTTCTACCTGTGCTGTGAAAACTTGCACTGTGTCCACAGTACCAGGCTGTTCCTGGGCTCAAAAGATCTGAGGACATAGCTATTTACATGCAAAGATTGTTTGGTGGATAGCTGATTGCTTGCGGTTAACCACTATGTGAATGTGTATGTAAAGATGGAAAATGTGAAGATAAAGAAAAAAAGGTCAGTAAGCGGAGTTCTTTGAGATCTACAGTTGACATGTATTCACTACCCCATCTTGTTCTCCTGGTTCTCCAGAGACTGTGAAGATTGCTGGAGTTCTGAGATGGGGGGTGGCAAGAGAAATAGTAATGAATGTTATCTTTATTCTACCGTATGAGCATACATGTGGAGTCAAAAACATTGGCACATGAGGGTGGAAAGTACAGCAGCACGTTCTCTGCCGATTCAGACCTGAAATTTATGTAACAGAGACGTGGCCAACATGTCTTCAAGAATTCCGATTACTGACAAATAATCTGTCTTTGGCATAGATATTTGCGGGGTTAAATGTCACATGATGTTTGTGACAGTACCAGTGTGATTTTTTTGTTGTTGTTCCTAGAAGAACATTTTATGTGTTTTTAAAAATATAATAGTAAGACATAAGTATGTAATAGCCTTTTCTGTCTCTACATAAGAAAGAGCACAGTACTTATGCAGCTTTTTTTCTGTTTGTTGGGTTTAGATTGTTTAGGTGTATTTAAAGGAAAGCATAAGCTCTGGGATCCTTTAAGAACTCACATGCGAGAAAGAGTTGTAGCATGTCCTACTTGTGGAGGAATGTTCTCCAATAACTAAGTTTTTTGATCGTGCAAAGAGATAAGTTTCAGAAGTAGTAAGTGGATATGCTCTTCCTTCTTTTAATATTTCCAAGATATTTTCATTTATTTTCATTCATTTGTCATAATATGCACACGTGATTTCCTTAATATTCCTATGTTTCATGTAAGTCAATTGCATGAAAGCGGGGTTTATTCCAGGAAGGTGGTTGTTTTCAGAAAGCATAGAGGTTCTCTTGACTTTGCATGTCTGATGACTTAGGCTAATGAAAGTGAGCAACAAAACACCCTTAGATCCATGTTTCCGCAGAAGAGCTGTGGCATCACACTGCCTCTCCTCCCTTGGTGCCCAACAGCACAACATGACATTCCACTGACTCTGGGAAATTGCCCGTGAATGGGAAAGACTTTGGATTATTGAAGAGAGAACCTCCACAAAAGCCAGGCTTGGATTACAGAATCTCTGCAAGTAATCCAAATGAGCATGTAACTACTTTCAGGTCAAAAGGCAATTTTTTTTTCTGTTCAGCTTTGCTTTTCCAGTAAAGTATTCTTTTAACCAGAACACTCCCTACCTCAACAAACTATGTATTAGTTGGCATGCTTTCCTGCATGATAAAGAGGAAGGGAGAAGTGGTTGTTTTTTCTGCTTTTAAGTGCTTGGAATATATTTAGCAGTTGTGGATGTTTTGGTGATGGAAAGTAGGTGCATTCTAGGTAATTGACAGAAGAGTTCAAATTTCAAACTGTTAGTGTTTTGAACAGATTGTTATTCTGTTTAGGATGAAATTAACTTAGCGATAAACAATCCTTTTCACTAAGTCTAAACTAAATCCTCTTCTGAAGAGTATTGGTAACTTAAAAGAATATTGCAACTGGCTCAATGCTGTGTTAGTTTATTCGTGAAACTGGCAGCTATAGGTTATTAATAAATCTTTCAGAAGTTATTTGTATTGTCACTAAATAGTTTCTATTTAAATTCAGAACAAGTATTTGCTTGCCAGAACTGTCAGAAACATTTTACCAAGGAAAGACTGCTACGAGATCACATGAGGGGACATGGTAAGTCAGAGCTTTTTAAAATAAAGTGTGTTTTTCTAAAGGTCACCTTGTACAGAACAGGCTTTATAAACTACAGAGTTATACATATCATTATATCAGATTAAAAAATTAATATTTGAAACTGGAGCAACTGTGTTACAAATGATGGAAAGTAAGAATTTCATTGCCAGTCCCTCTGAAGCATGGAAATGCCCTTCTTTGTGCCTTCTGATCAAAAGGTTTAAGGGGCTTTTCTATTTTGCAGTAGCTCCTGTGCAGGTGCTTATTCTTCACTTGCATCTCTGTTTACGTGCTTTCATGACTAGGGGCATGGTTAAAGCCGAAGCTGTATTTTAGCTTGGGCTGCAACTCTACTCACTTTGCAGTGCATAATCAGCCTCACTCAAATAATGTAGTCCTTCGTTGACCTAGCCACAGTCTCCCTCAGGTCCCCAAATTATTCCCACACATTATACTACAACAGCTATGACTTGCTGGGAAAGAATCTTACAACATCTAAGCACAAGGAAACATGTGATATTGCTGTTGGACGTACAGGAAATGCTGAAGCCGAGAGGCGGGTGGGTCTTTGCTTTGGGAACAGGAATATTTGAACCATGTAGCCAGACCTGGGTAGCAGTCATTTAGGTTGTATAAACATACAAGTAGCTTTGTGCAGACTTGCTCAGTCAGGGTAGATTCTACTTTCTAGCTGCATTTTTAGAGAGATATTTTTCACTCCCTGCAAGTCAACACATTGATGCTTAACAGCTATGCATTTGATTTGGTGCTTACTGTGAGCTACCAGGACTGACCATGTTCATATTTAAATGGTTTTATAGTTGACATGCATCTGACTAAAATATCTAATGACTAATATAAGATCATTATGAAATTTATGACTACTATAAAATTTTTATATTTCATATTAGAAAACAGAGAATTTTTTTGTTTTGTTTACAAGATTAGTTTTATTCCTTTGTCTCAATGTGATTTTGGATAGAAATTGGAAATAAATACAAATTAAGATTTTGTTTTGTTTTTATTAGCTAATGAAGCAGTTTAAATATGCTGGTTTGTTTTTTTTTTTTTTAATAAAAGCATAAGACACATAAAAGTAGATTTGATATACTAAATATAGCACATGGCTAACTGAACTATTTGTTTCTGGTCACTCTGGCTGCACTTAAACCCATGTGAATTGTACTGGCTGTCCTTATCCCCTGATAACTCAGCCTGTGTTCTGCTTGCACAGCCAGGGAAAATCACAAGGTGGCTGGATCTAGGAACAAGGATGGTGCGAACCCGTGTTGTGTCCCAGTAAGCCACAGCGAACCAGCTGCAATGTGAACTTGGCTGAGGGAGCTGGGAGGCATTCCCAGGTCCAACTGTTTAGGCACAACCTGAATCCCTTCAGATATCAGAGCCAGTTATTTCCTCAGTTCATGATTCAGCATGAATCTTTAAAAATTCTGGCAGCATACATGTCTGTGTGTTAGCGCAGTCTGCCAGCTCAGACATGACATTTTCAGATTCTTACCCCAACGGATTTCATAATAGCTTGCTGGTATAGATAAATATTGACATTTTCTTTTAAAGAGTTTGCCTATGTGTAAGAAATTTATTCTGAAATAAGCTGTGATGTGAATGTAAAAGCTGTAGGTATTCTGAAATCACTTCCTACGTGGACAAATTTACATGCCAGACAACTAAGTAAACTGTTGGATACTTCCATTTCAAGAAACTGCTGAATTCCACTGATGCAGTTTTGCAGATTAAGTTTTTCCAGACTAGTTTTCCATGTGAAGCTATTTATCTGGGGGCGGAGAAATAATTTTTCCTGGCTTAAGACAAACTATGAGGAAAAGTGCCTAGGCAGGGAGTGATGCCGGAATAGTTACAATGCATTATATTTACTTCCTTTTTTGAGAAAACGTGAGCACTTCAACTGCATGTTTTTCTTTGGCCACCTGTAAAGCATCGGGCTGATTATAAGAGAATGCATTGTTTCAAAGTCCTAAATACAACAGATTTTGTGTAAATGCAAAACTTCTTTATTGAGACTCTTCCTACTGCTTTCATCAGGTTGCTGATTCATATGCAGCAAAGCAGGCATTTGTCCAGCTGAAGATGTTTCAGCCCTGCCTGCCAATCTCCCAGAGGTTCTTCCCAGTTCCAGAGTCATCAGAGCAAACCTGTGTCTCAGCCGTGCAGTCTGTAGCCTGGCAGCCTCGCAAGCACCTGGCATTATCATGCCTTAAGCAAATATATCCGAGTGTGAAATGGGGAGGCGGAGGACAGACACATATTCTTTCTGCTACCTTTTTAAGAGTGGTAATAGCTTAAACACTATGAGTAGATTTGCCAGTGCTTGTCTGTCAGAAGGCCTCCAGACAAGATCCACCTTTTAGAAATCCTCCCAAAGTGCCAAGGGCAAGACAATAATCATCCTTTTTGTTAGAGCTTAGAGAGTGAAACGTGATCCTTTTTCCCTTACCATCTATTTTTTGAAAGTAACTTGAAACATTGTAAGATTTACTATTATTTCACTAGTCTTTATTGTATCTGCATTCCATTTCTATCTTTTTTTTCCTAAGTATATTTTATTCCCAAATGTATTATACTCTGTTAATTTTATTATACTTTAACATATTTTTTGTTGTATGTCATAGACAATATCTTGGTGAAGCTGTGATACAGAACTGAGAGTATCTTTCTTTCTACCATCTTTTCTAGTTAATCATGTTACATGTGCCTTTTGTGGGATGGTGTGCACAAGTGACTCCTCACTGAAATCACACATCAAATTCTGACACTGTGATGAGCGTCCTTTCCATTGTCACCTCTGTGACAGCAGGTAAGAAAATTTGAGGCTCGTAGCTATGTAAGCAGAACTGTAGAACCAAGTTAGTGTTTTACACAGGAGTTAGTAAAGAAAGAAATGTCTTCAACCACAAATATAACCAACTGTTCAATGAAGAAATCTAGGAATATTCGTCTGCTGTTCATCTGCCTTCAGCTGCTGAAACACCGTGGCTCATGAACTTCTAGTGCAAGTAGGACTGGTATGTTAAAAGGTGAATTTTCTTGGCAAGACTGTGTACTATGAAATGGTCATAACGACAAGATGAGATGTGTAGCAGTTGTGCCTTAAGCTGAATTTTGCCATTCTAAACTCCTTTGATTTTTCGGCAGCTGTACCTTACGCCGTCTTGCGCTCTCATTTTTCTGTGGTGGTTTCCGTCTGCTTTCACCATATGATGCCACACAGCAGTGAAATTAAAAAATAGTGTCATTGTTATGTGATAGACCAAGTTGCATATTTAAGCATTGGCAAATTATGTTTGTCTTTGCCAGTGAAGATGAGAGGTCTAGCCTTTGTATGCTGGAAGTGGGATAAAGTGAACAAATGTTTAAGCAATCTGAAATTCTAGACCAGAGAGGATTAAGTGACTTGATCAATAATGGAAAATAATTTTCTCTATGTGACCAGAAAGAGAGGGTGATGCCTTGCAACATGGCTGTGGAAAAATTACCTAGGTTCGGACATGGTGTGGATGTGTGGGAAGAAAGAGGGAATGGAAAATGAAATCGAGAGCACATCAAAGAGATGTCTGTACTATCCCCTTTTCATGGGTGGAAAAAATGAGGTAGAGAAGCGATTTACACGTATTCCGCTTTCACTTGTCATTGACAGAGCCAAAAATTACTACCTCCCAGTCCTAAACATTAACCACAAGACTACTCCTCTGTACTATTATATCTGTTATTTGTTTTACCTTGTTTTCAGTTTTAAAAACGCGTATGATCTGCATAAACATGTTGAAACACACAATGATTCAAATGCCTACGGCTGTGATGTTGAAGGATGTGGTTTTACTTTATGGACCTCACGAACTTTGAGACAACATTACAAGAGAGCACATGTGGTGAGTATATTAAATAGCAGAATAAAACATTTTGCTGTAAATGAGACTGCAGTTTCAAATTTATGTGCATTTAGTTTCTTGTGAATTAATGAAATGTTTCATTTTTGCATCAAATCAAGTTATTTCTTTGCACACAGTTCTAGCACTCTTGCAAGTATTATGCAAATACCTGACTCATCCTTACCTATAGATGTTGCGTGCTTACCTTAGGTGCACACAGTTGCATACTGACAGGCTTGAACTTTGGCCAACCCTCCTACCCCCTTTAAAAAAAAAAAAAAGAATATGCCAGTCCTAATCTTAACAGCAAAATATTTCAGGGATTACACTCTAACGTCACCTTCCTCCTCATGTTGGTACTCCATCCTTAGAACTAATATCTTACCTGAAAAATGAGAAACTATGAAGTGTGTAAAGCTTACATCACTTTTAATTGGGTGAGCCTGGCCACAACATTAAAATACAGTTTTGGCTGGTATAGTTTGTGCGAACTTGTCGCCTGTCTCTTCAACTCTCTGAACTCTGATCACTGCTGTGTTGTCAAATCAATATATTTTAGTGGAAGCTATGTGTCACACTGCTGTTGGAGATACCTGCAGTACTGATGCCAATGCAGAGCATTTCCATGTTCATAGGGGTTCCTTAATCAGACAAGTTCCAAAACCCACAAATTTTAAACGTTTAAGGAAGTTGACTTCAAAAAGGTTTTCAGCTTGTTAGTGCGGTTTTCTCCTCTTCCACAAAGGATTATTTTTTGTGCAAGCCTTCAATGACTCTAACAGTCTTTCTTTCCAAGAGTAATGGCATACTGAAATATAAGAGCCATATCTGTCAGAAATATTTCTCCTGGAGTTATACATTGACCCTACATCTTCAAAAAGCCCATAAACTCAGCAGTCATTCTCGTCTCAGGTATGTTACCAGTTGACTCCTGTTCAGATCATAAAGTATTCTTTTATATGCTTTAAGAGATCCAGAAATTTAATTAAATGCTATCTTAAGTTTGGTTCCATTTTAAACATTCCAAGCATAAAACAAATTTCCTGCTTGGGTTTCACTATCATGATGGAACACCTAGTGCAAAGATGGTTAAACCAAGGAAAAAATTTTTGCTTTTAAAGCTTTTACCATGGTGAAAATCTTGTAATGTAGATTGTTGAAAGAAATTTTTTGACCCTGCAAGTTGTATTGACCAAAGAGAGTACATATCAACAGCTTCTGTAGTATAAACAAGCCATAGTCTCCATTTTGGGACAAGAAAATCCAGCAAATGAAATGTAATCATGGATAGGTATTGCTCATTTTCTGTTAGGTGATATGTATTTGATAAAAACTACTTATTGGAACCTTCTTGCAGGTGTTCCCTCACATAGAGGGTCTTTTGTTTGAGTGCCATGTAATAAATAGCAACCTAGTTGGTCTTTTAATTGCTGACATTCTCAGTTTTGGCAATCTAATTAGATGTTATTCTTGTTTTCTGCTGTAAATGCCACGTTTGTAACTTGTATTTTCAATTTTATACCCTTAGATATCAAGAAGATGATGAGGGTCATGAGTTTGAATTTAGCAATACATAATGCTGTCATGGGTTTAGGTCAGGCTCTTAATAACAAGAAGGTAACAAGTAAGTCTTCACAAAGTCAAAACAGTTTTGGAAGAGAAGGAGAGGACTCTTGTGAAAGAGACACTTCAACATTAGAAGTGCTTTTCACACAGCTTCAGCCATGGTCACAAGCTACTGGAGAAAATGTTCTGGTAGAAACAGTCTTCTACACCAGAGCCTGTGTATTCTGAACTTCAGAGTGCTGTACACTGCCCTTGAGAACTGTGGTACTTCTGACAAAGCTGGTGAAGCAACACCAATGAATGTGAAGGAAAACCTGGTAGAAACGAACCTGGGCTTGGGTATTCAGGTGGCTTTCTAGAAAAGAGCCTTTTTGTGGCTTTTTACTCTGAAAAGTATACTCCTCAGAAGAGGTGTATTTTTTTAAACAAAATATATTTTAAGATCTTCACTTTCATCCTTGTCAAATCTTGTATATAGTACTGTGTTTTCTCAGCTTTCATGTTAAATTATTCTCACATGCTTAGAGAATACATGTAAGATACACACAATATTATGCACATATAATACTTAGTAGGTAAGACATCCCATTTTTATTAGCCCACTATGTTATTTATTAGAAATCAGATAACAGCTTGTGGGTTGTATATAAAAAAATTACGGTTTTGTCAGGTGTCTTAGCTTTACTTGGTGACTTGAAAATTAATTCAAGAGTTATTGGAGAGACTTTATAATTATAATGGCCTTTAAAGCTATAATGTATTGTTAAATGAATACATTTAAATGAAAAAGAAGGCTATGTTTAAATAAAATAGTTAAAGATGTTCACAGAGCTGACTTTACAAATGGAAATTTTATACTTATTTGTTGGGTGCTGCAGGTACAATGATGAGAAAGTAAATGAATTATACTGGCAGCACAGCTAAATGTATCTAACTGTATCTTAAGGAATTTAAGACCTCAGTCACAAATATAGGCAACTTAGAAGTGTCGCCTGTAAAAAGCGCCTTCCATAGCTGTCCACCTTGT
Source organism: Eurystomus gularis (assembly GCA_013400335.1). Taxonomy (NCBI): domain Eukaryota; kingdom Metazoa; phylum Chordata; class Aves; order Coraciiformes; family Coraciidae; genus Eurystomus; species Eurystomus gularis. Next base: position 158,900 of record VZZY01013091.1, on the reverse strand, counting down.
TACTGCCTTGGAAGTTCCTACCTTGGAAGTTCCTGCTTCGCAGGCAGCTGAGATCTTTGTGCCCAGGCTTTAGTGCTGTTAAATATCCCGGGCTGTAATTTGGGGCAATTCAGCTGATGTTTCAAGAGCAGTTGAGCCATCTGTGCAGTGGGGGCAGGCCAGACAGATGTGGGTGGCAGCCTGATTTTAATCTGCCTTTGTGCATGAATCAGAGACCCAGCATGTTTTAATACTTTACATTACTGGTAAAACTGACTCACGTTTCCCTGGGCAAGGAATTGCTACCACTATAGCCTCTAGGACTTCCCCTGCTAAATATCAAAGGCCTGCAACAAACGACAGAGGTGTTAACGCTTCCCAAAGAAAGAGTCCTTTATAATGGAAAGTATTAGTCAAGCAGAATACAGAGAAGTCTTTTCCAGATCTCTAACAAGAGCTTCCCAGAAGCCTCTAATCCAATAGCCAACAATTTACTCCTTTGGGCAGATCCCTGTGCCTGGCTGAGTGGGAGGTTGCTGCCTCCAGTGCAAGCTCCATCCCAGGTACCGAGGTTAACTTACACAAAGGCCACTCAGGGCTTCGCGCAGCAGATTTAAACATGGCATTGCAGATTGGTACGTGAGCTGTGGAACCGCGCTTGCAGGGCAAGGGTAGGACTGGCAAGTTCTAAATTGCCACAACTTCGTGTGAGCCTACTAAATACATTTTGGAAGACAAAAATCAACTGTGGGGGTGGATAATTTACTAAGGGAGACCTACTTTTGAAAATCCTATTTTAAAATAATTCCCCTCATTTATGTTGCTTAATGACACTCTAGATTTTTAATTTACTATTGCTTAGGTACCTGTTCCGCTGCATTATTATTCACAGTATTTGTGTTCACACAAGGGCTTTGCAAAGCTGAGAAGTTACATCCATTTTCTTGTCAGTCATCTAGTTTAGAATTTACATTCTTCTATCAGTTTGTAGATAGAGGCTTTGTTAACACCTGTGTATTTACTAGGCAATAATAGTTAGCGACAATGGGTTTCAAAGTTTGGGGTTTTTTAAATTTTATGTTAAGCTTTAAGTGCTTTATTAGCACTCCCAGATGCTGGCTTGTCCCAGATGCTTGCATGTACAAAGCAAAATAAAATATCCATCTAAATGAAAGCACTTTGGTGAAAAGAGCATGTTTTGGTTTTGGTTGTTGGGGGGTTTTATTTATTTTTATAACAAGTTATGGATTTTTTGTGGTAGTTATTTGTACTAAAATAACTGTATGTAAATCTAATTGGTTTTGAAAACTAGTTTTTTTGTTTCCGCTTAATTTTAAACGTGATTCTGAAGCTGCTCTCCCCAGCAAGTGCTGCTGAGTGCTCTCCCCTGGAAGTGCCTACAGAGGGTGCCTGTGGACTGAACGCTCTGACCCACCCAGCCACCTTGTCCCATGACATCCCGTGACATGGAGCATGTGTCCAGCAGATATCTCCATTGAACACATGCTTTATTCAGCGCCTCCTAGAAGAAAGAAGCTCTATGAGAAACAAGACATTATTTGCTGGGATTTGTGCGACCCAGCTCGAAAAACAACTTCTTCCTGTGCACAGCAGGTATGAGGTGGACGTGAGTCATTGGGGACTTGTTCTCATGGAGCCAGATCATCAGATAAAGTCAAACTGGCACAGGTCCACTCAAGTCTGCATAACCAGCATAACATCTAACTGCAGGCCTGGCACGGGACTGTGGATTTCGGTGGGGCCAGACTAGCCCTTGGCTCTGTGGAGGCAGGAGGAGATGGCTTGCCAGGCTGACAAAAAACACCCTTTGATAATGACCTCGGAGATGGTGCCCTGCAGCACAGCTAACAGCGGGGAAAAAATGTACCTAAAAAATGATGGTGTCTGTCAGGAAGTGGAGCAAGATTGAGCTTGAGGAACTCATGCAGAACACCTTTTTTGTTCTCAGAGGTTTGAGAACAAAAATTTAAAACTAGGCATTCTTTTCCTTAATGCCACAGAAACAACTGTGTTAGTCATTCCCTGCTTACACAAGTGGAATTAGCCTTTTTAAAATTTGTATTTTTTTTTTTTTTTACTTTGTGCAGGCTCTCTACCATCATAAACAGAGCTGATATGAGATATATATATAATTTGAGTTGTTTAATACATCTCAGTTATGTTCCTTGAAAGCAGGGCTTTTTATCATCCTTACAGAGGAAGAATGCTAGCAAAAATAGTTCAGCAGTTTCTAGGAAAGTAGTGAAAAAGCACAGGATTTGTCTCTTGAAAAAAATTCTCAAGCTAGATAATTAAGCAGCACTATGATTTTGCACAGGCTTTAGAGTTTAGCGTTAGGGAGAGGAACAGTTGCTCTGATCTTGTTTTTGTCATGTAATTCCATGAAGTAAGATGTGTTAAAAGCAATCTGCAAAGCCTACCTGAAGCCTTGAAACAGTAATTTTCTTACGAGATCACATCAAATACAATGTTCTGTTACTGTCTCTACAGCAAGGAGCTTATGTGATCTCCAGCAAATTACGACGTGCCTCAGTCTTCTGCCTCTAAAGAAGAGTGCTCAGCTTTACAAGGAAGCCGCAAGATTTTCATTAGCTTGTGTTCCGATTTTTCAGCTATTGCAGTCCGGAGCACTAAAGACACACTGATGAAGCATGGTCCCCAGCCTGCCTTCTCATTCATGGCTTACTTTTGTACATGCAGATCACTTCATAAAGGAACTGACTCTTGGGGTGCTGAGCAGGCAGTGCTGCCATTAACTTAATCTCTGAACTAGCAAAACTTCATACACGTGCCTGACTCTGGGCACCAGGAGCAGCCCAGCTGCGGTGTGTCATTGAGTTCAGCAGGATTACCTACACTGTGCTTTCTTATTTTTTTTTTTTTTTTCTTCAGCACAAAAGTTGGTTTAAGGATTCCCACCCTCTTCCTGCAGCTCATTTCCACCTCCACACCACACTTCTTTGTTGTTTGCAGGGGTGTGCTTTAAATGAGATCAGCAAGGAACTCCAGCATCTGCTATGATGTGTAACTGTGCCCCTTTCATCACCTCCTTCTTCGGAGGTAGTTTCCTTCCAGCCTACTCGCCTCCCTTTCCACTGACATTAACGAGCATCTGGTAAGTCAGGCCAGCTTTCTGATCTGTCTGAAAACTTACTAAGGGAGTTTCTCTTTTAAGTGAGATCATTGAGCTGATTCAGTGACTGTTGAGCCACATGAATGTGAGTACAACCGTGTGAATACTAGCACCACACCAAAAGGGGACGATGGCAGCCCCCTTCTGAGACAACGCCACTTTAGGCTGGCTTAAGCCAGCTGCAGTATTGCACCGTTGGTGTATAAAAACTGAAGCACAGCTTAAATGTTTTCAAAGTGGGAGAATAGCTGGATTTTTGTTTCATCTTTTTAGAAAGTTGCAAATTAGTGCTCTTTTGTATCAGCTTTAAAGCTATTACACATAGTTGCCATCTGTTCACAGAACATAGAATCAAAGTATTTTAGCTCTGTTATACAGGGCAAAGGTGCCCTATGATCTGTTGAAGCTTCAGGTTGGTTGATTTCATACATGCCAAGCAACTCTTTAGACGGATTTCATTCTAAACAGAAAAGGCTAAAGCACTGGATTAAATCCTGTTCTCTGAATGGACTGAGAAATATCACAAGACGATGAAACAGAGTAAGATGAGAGTTTCTTTGTGATGCTGGTGCTCATGCACATATACACGAGAGAAGGATTTATACAGGATTGGTTACCTTGCCACAAAAAGGTACATGAGGTTGGTTTCCCGTGATTTGTTCTCCATAAACCTAGTATTGACTGTTGGTTGTCTGCCTGGTGAGCTATTAGCATATTTTATTTATTTTTAGTCAGGGACCTGACTGCTCCGAAATTCCCTTGCCATCTTCTTTTTCTGCCTCTTGAAGACAAGCTCTTCTCCTTTTCCAGCCTTCGTACACTTCAACTAAAAGCTCAGAGCCTGGGCAGCCAGCTCTCTAAGCACCTTAAGCATTAATTTTATTTAGGCCTAGCCCTTTTGAAAGCACTTAAGGAATTGAAATTCTCTTAGATGAGCTCTTTCCATGTTCTGTCATGAGCTCTCACTCCTTTGCTGCTGGTGTTTGTTGAATTAATTCTCAAGTCACAGTGTAGGTAGAAGGTATAGAAACTACTTTTTCCTTCAACTCAACTGCCAACTAAGTGCAAGATGGATTACATCTAACCCAAAGTTACAACTTTCACCATCTTCCCAATGAAAGGAGTTTGAATGACAATGTATCATTAGTGGAATAGAATACCTGGTGTGCTATTTGGAACAAAGTGGTGCACACCTCCAGAACACATAGTGTCCAAGGCCCTAGTTCTCCGAATTGCTTCAACTTGAGCAGCGCTTCTTAAGAGCACGGCAGTCTCTCCAGGCTGATCCAGTTCCAGCTGAAGTCCCAAATCAAAGCAAGGGACAAGTTAGGATGAGAGCCAGGAGAAGGAGGTCAGATAGAGGTGTATTGTTGGGTCATGCAGGTGACTTAAGGGCTTGTCTCTACACACAGTGATTTCTTATTCCAGATTTATTTACACGTAGAAATTCTCATTCAGAGTAAGCCATTGTTTAGTTTAATCCGGAGTTAATTAAGCAGGAACAAATCCATGTGAAATAAAGCCCTGAGAATGGACTTGATGCCCCTTGTCTTTTGAAAATAATTAAAAATCTCTATAGATTATTTTTAAATGGAGCTTTGCAAAGACAAGACTAACTACTGCTATTATCCTAGCTTTAAAACACATTGTCCTCCATCTATTGCCTAATCTGCCCGATTAAATGATCACACACTAACTGCCTAGAACAATCCACTTCAGTCTGATATCCAGTATAAAGAACAAACACGAGCTTTATTAACCTTTAGACATGTGATAGGTGTGAAGGTCACGACGCAGATCAGAATAGCCTCTTCACCATTGCGTTACATACCAAAGGCTTCAGGCTCCTTCTTTCCAACTGCAGCATCTCAGTAACAGAGTAAGACTCCTTATCCATTAGTAGGAGTCCTGTGGTACCTGCAATTAGACCCACAAAAGGATTCAGGCGCTGAAATCTGCCTCCAGGATCATCACAGCTCCTACTCCCGGGGGCAACTAAAAACCGGAGGCGCATCAGTTCTTGGCAGTAGTTTCCCAGAGCCTAAAAGTTGTTGCTCCGGAGCGTGCCTGCACCGATGCCAGCCCCTGCCACCCGCAGCAGGCTGGCCCGAGTCCCACAGACCCGAGCAGGTTCACAGAATCAATCACAGAATGGTAGGGGTTAGAAGGGACCTCTAGAGATCATCTAGGTGTTCAACCCCCCTGCCAAAGCAAGTTCACCTAGGCAAGGTCACGCAGGAACGTGTCCAGACGGGTCTTGAAAGTCTCCAGAGAAGGAGAGTTGCACAGGCGAAGGGTTTGTCCTCCTTGGCCAGAGGGACACAGACCCACTGGTGTTCCCAGAGCAGGCCCTGCTCAGAAGGCGAGGCAGGCCCTCGCCGGTGCTTCCCTCGCCCATACATGTAACAGCTCGGCTGTCACAGCTCCAGCAGCGTGCGCCGCGCTCCCCTCCTGCCCCTTCGCTCCTGCCCGAGGCGCTCTGGCCTGCAGCCCGCTGCCAGCCTTCGGGGCTCCTGGATCGCGGGAACCGCCCCGCTCCCCCGGCGCGCACCGGGACAGAAGAGGGATCCCGGGAGAGAAGAGGAACCTCTGGGGAATCCCCCTCCCCCGGGGGCTTGGGGACCGCGGGAGAAGCGGGGGCCGGGTCAAGGCCCGGGCCTCGGCCCTGGGCACCGGCGGCCGAGCCACAACTAC